>WNWK01002098.1:0-125000 GCA_009830355.1 Cherax destructor
TCAGAACTTAGTTAACACTCAGTACTTAGTTAACAATGAAAACTTAGTTAACACTCAGAACTTAGTTAACACTTAGTACTTAGTTAACAATGAAAACTTAGTTAACACTCAATACTTAGTTAACACTCAGATCTTAGTTAACACTCAAAACTTAGTTAACACTCAGAACTTAGTTAACACTCAGAACTTAGCTAACACTCAGAACTTAGTTAACACTCAGTACTTAGTTAACAATGAAAACTTAGTTAACACTCAATACTTAGTTAACACTCAGATCTTAGTTAACACTCAGAACTTAGCTAACACTCAGAACTTAGTTAACACTCAGTACTTAGTTAACAATGAAAACTTAGTTAACACTCAATACTTAGTTAACACTCAGATCTTAGTTAACACTCAGAACTTAGTTAACACTCAGTACTTAGTTAACAATGAAAACTTAGTTAACACTCAGAACTTAGTTAACACTCAGATCTTAGTTAACACTCAGATCTTAGTTAACACTCAGAACTTAGTTAACACTCAGAACTTAGTTAACACTCAGGTCAAATCACATTAAACAAGGGGTATCCTAGCACATAATGTCTTACTCATCAGAAAACGTAAACACCTAGGTTCCAACACACTAAACAAGGGGTATCCTAGCACATAGCACATCATTGTCTTGAGTGAACTTCATCATATAACCATCATATAACCCATCATATAACGCACACTAACTCCCCAAGCAGAAATTTCCTGTTTTAAATCCATTAATATTGCCCCGCCCCCCTGGGGGTGACAATGACTTGTCTGCCCCGCCCCCCTGGGGGTGACAATGACTTGTCTGCCCCGCCCCCTGGGGTGACAATGACTTGTCTTCCCCGCCCCCTGGGGGTGACAATGACTTGTCTGCCCCGCCCCCCTGGGGGTGACAATGACTTGTCTTCCCCGCCCCCCTGGGGGTGACAATGACTTGTCTGCCCCGCCCCCCTGGGGGTGACAATGACTTGTCTGCCCCGCCCCCCTGGGGGTGACAATGACTTGTCTTCCCCGCCCCCCTGGGGGTGACAATGACTTGTCTGCCCCGCCCCTGGGGTGACAATGACTTGTCTTCCCCGCCCCCTGGGGGTGACAATGACTTGTCTTCCCCGCCCCTGGGGGTGACAATGACTTGTCTTCCCCGCCCCCTGGGTGACATGACTTGTCTGCCCCCCTGGGGTGACAATGACTTGTCTTCCCCGCCCCCTGGGGTGACAATGACTTGTTCCCGCCCCCTGGGGTGAATGACTTGTCTTCCCCGCCCCCTGGGGGTGACAATGACTTGTCTGCCCCGCCCCCTGGGGGTGACAATGACTTGTCTGCCGCCCCCTGGGGTGACATGACTGTCTGCCCCGCCCCCTGGGGGTGACAATGACTTGTCTTCCCCGCCCCCTGGGGGTGACAATGACTTGTCTTCCCCGCCCCCTGGGGTGACATGACTTGTCTTCCCGCCCCCTGGGGTGACAATGACTTGTCTGCCCCGCCCCCCTGGGGGTGACAATGACTTGTCTGCCCCGCCCCCCTGGGGGTGACAATGACTTGTCTGCCCCGCCCCTGGGTGACATGACTTGTCTGCCCGCCCCCTGGGGTGACAATGACTTGTCTGCCCCGCCCCCTGGGGGTGACAATGACTTGTCTGCCCGCCCCCTGGGGGTGACAATGACTGTCTTCCCGCCCCCTGGGGTGACAATGACTTGTCTGCCCGCCCCTGGGGGTGACATATGTCTCCGCCTGGTGACAATGCTTGTCTGCCGCCCCGGTGACAAATTCTGCCCCCCCCCTGGGGGTGACAATGACTTGTCTGCCCCGCCCCCTGGGGGTGACAATGACTGCCCTGGGGTGACATGACTTGTCTGCACCTCAACACACTTCTTGTTGTTGTATTTATATATGTAATATCTGATGATGATCTCTCTCTACGATTCCCTTTGCTCTACCTCAATCTCTTTCTCTCATTCTCTTTCTTTCTCTCTCTCTCTCTCTCTCTCTCTCTCTCTCTCCTCTCTCTCTCTCTCTCTCTCTCCATTTTCCAGCATTCATTTCTCTTCTCTTTTATTACTGTTCCATTACTTTAGTCTCTTCTTTATCTCTTTTCTCTTTTATTACCCTTTCATTACTTTACTCGGGTGTTGCTTATTCTTTATTTTCTCTATTTTTCCTGTCTATTTAAACTAATCTTCCATCTCTGTTTCACTTCCATTGTTCTTGTTCTGTTGTGTCTTGTTTACTGAGACACATGTTACTGAGACACAGCTGAGACACATGTTACTGACACAGTTGAGACACATGTTACTAAAACACAGCTGAGACACGTTACTGAGACACATGTTACTGAGACACAGCTGAGACACATGTTACTGAGACACATGTTACTGAAACACAGCTGAGACACATGTTACTGAGACACAGCTGAGACACATGTTACTGACACAGTTGAGACATGTTACTAAAACACAGCTGAGACACGTTACTGAGACACATGTTACTGAGACACAGTTGAGACACATGTTACTAAAACACAACTGAAACACGTTACTGAGACACATGTTACTAAGACACAGCTGAGACATATGTTACTGAGACAGAGCTGAGACATGTTACTGAGACACAGCTGAGACACATGTTATTGAGACACAGTTGAGACATATGTTACTGAGACACAGCTGAGACAGAGCTGAGACACATGTTACTGAGACAGCTGAGATACATGATACTGAGACACAGCTGAGACGTTACTGAGACACAGCTGAGACAGAGCTGAGACACATGTTACTGAGACACATGTTACAGAGACATATGTTATTGAGACACAGTTGAGACACATGTTAGTGAGACACAGCTGAGACACGTTACAGAGACACATGTTACTGAGACACAGTTGAGACACATGTTACTGAGACACAGCTGAGTTACATGTTACTGAGACAAAGCTGAGACACGTTACTGAGACACATGTTGCTGAGATACATGATACTGAGACACAGCTGAGACAGAGCTGAGACACAGCTGAGATACATGATACTGAGACACAGCTGAGACACATGTTACTGAGACAGCTGAGACACATGTTACTAAGGCACAGCTGAGACACATGTTACTAAGACACAGCTGAGACACATGTTATTTAGACATAGCTGAGACATATGTTACTGAGACACAGCAGAGACACATGTTACTGAGACACAGCTGAGACACATGTTACCGAAAAACAGCTGAGACACGTTACTGAGACACAGCTGAGACACATGTTACTGAGACACAGCAGAGACACATGTTACTGAGACAGCTGAGACACCTGTTACTGAAACACAGCTGAGACGCATGTTACTGAGACAGCTGAGACACATGTTACTGAAACACAGCTGAGACACATGTTACTGAGACAGCTGAGACACATGTTACTGAGACACAGCTGAGACACGTTACTGAGACACAGCTGAGACACATGTTACTGAGACACAGCTGAGATACATGATACTGAGACACAGCTGAGACACGTTACTGAGACACAGCTGAGACAGAGCTGAGACACAGCTGAGATACATGATACTGAGAAACAGCTGAGACACATGTTACTGAGACACCTTAGACACGTGTTACTGAGGCACAGCTGAGACACATGTTACTAAGACACAGCTGAGACACATGCTATTTAGACACAGCTGAGATACATGTTACTGAGACACATATTACTGAGACACATGTTACTGAGACACATGTTACTGAGACACATGTTACTGAGACAGCTGAGACACATGTTACTGAAAAAACAGTTGAGACACATGATACTGAGACAGATGTTACTAAGACACAGCTGAGACACATGTTACTGAGACAGCTGAGACACATGTTACTGAAACACAGCTGAGACACATGTTACTGAGACATCTGAGACACATGTTACTGAGACAAAGCTAAGACACATTATATTACTGAGACAGATGAGACATGTTACTGAGACACATTATATTACTAAGAGAGACATAAATGAGACACATCAGGGATACGAGAGATACATGTCACGTTGTGACACATGGTATCGTGAAGGTAGTGATTTGTGGAAGAGTAAGAAGGAGGAAAGAAAAGAAAGAGAAGAGGAGGGAAGGAAAAGTTTAAGGGAGAAGATAGGAGGGAGGGTAGGAAAGGGAGAAGATAGGAGGGAGGGTGGAAAGGTTGAAGATAGGAGGGAGGGTGGGAAAGGAGAAGATAGGAGGGAGGGTGGGAAAGGGAGAAGATAGGAGGGAGGGTAGGAAAGGGAGAAGATTGAGAAAAGAAGAGTGGGAAAGGGAGATTAAGAACAGAAAGAGAGATAAGAAAGAGTGGAGGGTAGAAAAAAGGAGGAAAGAGGGTGAAGGGAAGACCAGAGGGGAGGGGGGTTGGGGAGGGGGTTGAAGAGGGGTTGGGGAGGGGGTTAGGAGGGGATTGGGGAGGGGTTGGGAGGGGTTAGGAGGGGTTGGGAGGGGGTTGCATGCAGTAGCTATCATGGTGGTCATATCCGGGAGGTCCCACACACCACCACCAGGAAATAACACTAAGCCTGTGCCACGTTATGACCACCTGAACTCCCACCACACCACCACCACTGACCACCACCACCCTGCCACCACCACCACACCCTGCACCACACCTGCCACCACCACCACCTGCCACCACCACCACCCCTGCCACCACCACCACCACCCCTGCCACCACCACCCCTGCCACCACCACCACCCCTGCCACCACCACCACCACCCCTGCCACCACCACCACCACCCTGCCACTACCACCCTGCCACCACCACCCCTGCCACCACCACCCCTGCCACCACCACCCTGCCACCACCACCACCCTGCCACCACCACCACCACCCCTGCCACACCACCCTGCCACCACCACCCTGCCACCACCACCCCTGCCACCACCACCCCTGCCACCACCACCACCCCTGCCACCACCACCACCCCTGCCACCATTACCACCCTGCCACCACCACCACCCTGCCACCACAACCACCCTGCCACCACCACCCCTGCCACCACCACCCCTGCCACCACCACCACCCTTGCCACCACCACCCTGCCACCACCACCCCTGCCACCACCACCACCCCTACCACCACCACCACCACCCTGCCACCACCACGAGCCCTGCCACCACCACGACCCCTGCCACCACCACGACAATTGACACCACCACGACCCCTGCCACCACCACCACCCCTGCTACCACACCACCCCTGCCACCACCACGACCCCTGCTACCACCACGACCCCTGTGACCACCACCACCACGACCCCTGTGTCGTGTGGGGTTCTTGAATGGATTTGGTAATAACACAAATGCAGATTGGTTGGTAACTTATATATTGGTGAAATAATAATGGGAGAACACTCAGAGCCGCCTTCGCCTGACCTGTCTACTCTGCTATCCTGTCTTGAACTGAGGCCCAGTGAGCGAGGGACGCTCATGGCATTCAAAGGGTGACCTTTGAAATAGCTTGGTCAGCAGAAAGACTAGTAATGGACAGTGATCACGTGAAAGAAGAATTTACTCAGCACACATGAGAATTCATACAGTACATGAAATTACATTTTACTCAATAGTTTGTGTTATTACCAAATCCATTCAAGAACCACCACAACCACCCCTGCCACCACAACCACCCCTGCCACCACAACCACCCCTGCCACCACCACTCCTGCCACCACCACCCCTGCCACCACAACCACCCCTGCCACCACAACCACCCCTGCCACCACAACCCCTGCCACCACAACCACCCCTGCCACCACCACCCCTGCCACCACCACCCCTGCCACCACCACCCCTGCGTGAAGGGGTGGTGGTGGCTGCGTGAATGGTGAAGGCAGCAGCCAAGATGTTAGAGTTGCATGAAGGAAGAGTGAAGGCTGCACACAAGATGGTAGAGTTGCATGAAGGAAGAGTGAAGGCTGCACACAAGATGGTAGAGTTGCATGAAGGAAGAGTGAAGGCAGCAGACAAGATGGTAGAGTTGCATGAAGGAAGAGTGAAGGCAGCAGACAAGATGGTAGAGTTGCATGAAGGAAGAGTGAAGGCAGCAGACAATATGTTAGAGCTGCATGAAGGAAGAGTGAAGGCAGCAGACAAGATGTTAGAGCTGCATTAAGGAAGAGTGAAGGCAGCAGACAATATGTTAGAGCTGCATGAAGAAAGGGTGAAGGCAGCAGACAAGATGTTAGAGCTGCATGAAGAAAGGGTGAAGGCAGCAGACAAGATGGTAGAGCTGCATGAAGAAAGGGTGAAGGCAGCAGACAAGATGTTAGAGCTGCATGAAGAAAGGGTGAAGGCAGCAGACAAGATGTTAGAGCTGCATGAAGAAAGGGTGAAGGCAGCAGACAAGATAGTAGAGCAGTAGAGCTTCGTGATGTACTCACTGTTAAGCTCACAGAGTAATGAAGAGTAATCCAACCACTGCAGACTCTGAGCCTGGGCAATCCTGCTAGGATTTATAAGGACAAGCAGCAGCAGGAACAGCAGCAGCAGCAGCAGCTTCAACAGAAGCAGCAACAGCAACAAGAGCAGCAGCAACAGCAACACAGCAGCAATAGCAGCAGGAACAACAGCAGCAGGATCAGTAGCAACAGAATAAGCAGGAACAGCAAGAGCAGCGGAAGCAGTAGCATTGGTAGTAGTAGTAGCAGCAGCAGCAGCAGTAGTAGTAGCAGCAGGTAGTTTACATGTTGCAGGTAGTTTACATGTTCCAGGTAGTTTACATGTTCCAGGTAGTTTACATGTTCCTGATAGTTTACATGTTCCAGGTAGTTTACATGTTCCAGGTAGTTTACATGTTCCAGGTAGTTTACATGTTCCTGGTAGTTTACATGTTCCTGATAGTTTACATGTTCCAGGTAGTTTACATGTTCCAGGTAGTTTACATGTTCCTGGTAGTTTACATGTTCCAGGCAGTTTACATGTTCCTGGTAGTTTACATGTTCCAGGCAGTTTACATGTTCCAGGTAGTTTACATGTTCCAGGTAGTTTACATGTTCCTGATAGTTTACATGTTCCAGGTAGTTTACATGTTCCTGATAGTTTACATGTTCCAGGTAGTTTACATGTTCCAGGTAGTTTACATGTTCCAGGTAGTTTACATGTTCCAGGTAGTTTACATGTTCCTGATAGTTTAAATGTTCCAGGTAGTTTACATGTTCCTGGTAGTTTACATGTTCCAGGAGGTTTACATGTTCCAGGTAGTTTACATGTTCCAGGTAGTTTACATGTTCCTGGTAGTTTACATGTTCCAGGTAGTTTACATGTTCCAGGTAGTTTACATGTTCCAGGTAGTTTACATGTTCCTGGTAGTTTACATGTTCCAGGTAGTTTACATGTTCCAGGTAGTTTACATGTTCCAGGTAGTTTACATGTTCCTGGTAGTTTACATGTTCCAGATAGTTTACATGTTCCAGGTAGTTTACATGTTCCAGGTAGTTTACATGTTCCAGGTAGTTTACATGTTCCAGGTAGTTTACATGTTCCAGGTAGTTTACATGTTCCAGGTAGTTTACATGTTCCAGGTAGTTACATGTTCAGGTAGTTTCATGTTCCTGGTAGTTTACATGTTCCAGGCAGTTTACATGTTCCTGGTAGTTTACATGTTCCAGGCAGTTTACATGTTCCAGGTAGTTTACATGTTCCTGGTAGTTTACATGTTCCTGGTAGTTTACATGTTCCAGGTAGTTTACATGTTCCTGGTAGTTTACATGTTCCAGGTAGTTTACATGTTCCAGGTAGTTTACATGTTCCAGGTAGTTTACATGTTCCTGGTAGTTTACATGTTCCAGGTAGTTTACATGTTCCAGGTAGTTTACATGTTCCAGGTAGTTTACATGTTCCTGGTAGTTTACATGTTCCATGTAGTTTACATGTTCCAGGTAGTTTACATGTTCCTGGTAGTTTACATGTTCCAGGTAGTTTACATGTTCCAGGTAGTTTACATGTTCCTGGTAGTTTACATGTTCCAGGTAGTTTACATGTTCCAGGTAGTTTACATGTTCCAGGTAGTTTACATGTTCCTGGTAGTTTACATGTTCCTGGTAGTTTACATGTTCCTGGTAGTTTACATGTTCCTGGTAGTTTACATGTTCCTGGTAGTTTACATGTTCCAGGTAGTTTACATGTTCCAGGTAGTTTACATGTTCCAAGTAATTTACATGTTCCAGGTAGTTTACATGTTCCTGGTACAGTTTCCTTCAAGAGTATCATCACAGTAATGGCATCTCTTGTTTTGAAGGTTCTTGTTATCCAGTCCATCATATTTATCGTGGTTGTGATAACACAGTTGTTATCCATGAATGTGAGATCTAACACTTGTTATCCCCACGTCTTTCATATTCTACTTTCCTGCTGCTGTTGTTGCTGCTGCTGCTGTTGTTGCTGTTATTTTCATGGATCAAAGTTATACTCGTTATCAATATATTTTTCCCTTTGTATCCAATGGTTATATCTCTCACTACCACCTCTTCTAATTCCTTTCATTTATCTACCTGTCTGTTTCTGAAGACAAATGGAGTATTTCTTAACCCTTTTCTTTAACTTACAACGGTGGCCTTCTGCTGTGTTTCTGTAAGTGCTAATATTTTTTATATTTCGTGTTCATTTGTATTACTTTCTATGTTGTTATCATGTCTCCTGCTTTCCTCCTGTGTTTATTTTTTTTAGGGAGTTATAGTTTTTATGTCTTCAGTTTTTCCATAGTGGAGTAGCTGAAGTGTGGCCTTGTTTAACGTCATGTTGTCAGTGGTCCACTGGAAGACTTTCTTTATATCAGCTTAGAAGCTTGCCGTGTCCTCAGTGTTGTCAGTGGTCCACTGGAAGACTTTGTTTATATCAGCTTAGGAGCTTGCCGTGTCCTCAGTGTTGTCAGTGGTCCACTGGAAGACTTTGTTTATATCAGCTTGGAGGTTTGTTGTGTCCTCAGTGTTGTCAGTGGTCCACTGGAAGACTTTGTTTATATCAGCTTGGTGGTTTGTTGTGTCCTCAGTGTTGTCAGTGGTCCACTGGAAGACTTTGTTTATATCAGCTTGGTGGTTTGTTGTGTCCTCAGTGTTGTCAGTGGTCCACTGGAAGACTTTGTTTATATCAGCTTGGTGGTTTGTTGTGTCCTCAGTGTTGTCAGTGGTCCACTGGAAGACTTTGTTTATATCAGCTTGGTGGTTTGTTGTGTCCTCAGTGTTGTCAGTGGTCCACTGGAAGACTTTGTTTATATCAGCTTGGTGGTTTGTTGTGTCCTCAGTGTTGTCAGTGGTCCACTGGAAGACTTTGTTTATATCAGCTTGGTGGTTTGTTGTGTCCTCAGTGTTGTCAGTGGTCCACTGGAAGACTTTGTTTATATCAGCTTGGGGTTTGTTGTGTCCTCAGTGTTGTCAGTGGTCCACTGGAAGACTTTGTTTATATCAGCTTGGTGGTTTGTTGTGTCCTCAGTGTTGTCAGTGGTCCACTGGATGACTTTGTTTACATCAGCTTGGTGGTTTGTTGTGTCCTCAGTGTTGTCAGTGGTCCACTGGAAGACTTTGTTTACATCAGCTTGGTGGTTTGTTGTGTCCTCAGTGTTGTCAGTGGTCCACTGGAAGACTTTGTTTACATCAGCTTGGAAGGTTGCTGTGTCCTCAGTGGATGCCATTCTCATACATTTTCTAGTATTGTCTGCAAAGTGCAGTAGATCAGCGCGGGTCCTGGAAGGCAGGAATCAATAAAGCTGGTCAATAGTACTGAACAGTCAGGATCAGGCGCTCCTACTCGACCCCTGGAAATGTGTGTTGAGAGACTTACCAACTGTGGGTCAGAAGACCTACCAAGCAAGGGCCAGGCCAGCAGACCTACCAAGCAAGGGCCAGCAGACCTACCAAGCATGGGCCAGCAGACCTACCAAGTAAGGGCCAGCAGACCTACCAAGCATGGGCCAGCAGACCTACCAAGCATGGGCCAGCAGACCTACCAAGCATGGGTCAGTGGACCAGCAGGCTTTATCGAATCTTGTTAACTCGACTAGATGTGTGAACATCTAGTCGAGTTTATATATATATATATATATATATATATATATATATATATATATATATATATATATATATATATATATATATATAGGGAGGTGAGAGTGAGGATGTAATGTCTGAGGAGTAGCAGCAGCAGCAGCAGCAGCACACGGGAATGGCTGTGTGCACCTGGGCAAGAAATATGACACAGCATGTTAGTTAATCCCAACACTGTTGGCACCTCGCCGCACAATATTTCGTGTGTGTGTGTGTGTGTGTGTGTGTGTGTGTGTGTGTGTGTGCGTGCGTGCGCGCGTTAGTCACAAGCTCCTGGCCTTCTCACTTTCACGGACCGTCTTTACTGTCTTCAACCCACTTGCGATCTCTCTTATACAAGAAGAATCACCAACACTGTCTTAGCTCTTGTCAGAAGAGAGCGTCATAGGTGCCTGATCAACCAGGCTGTGGTGAGTTGGACTGCGTGACCTACAGCTAAAGCAATATCAACAATCCTTCCAGGTTTCTAGTTCCTTGCATACTTATCTGTCGTCTACTGTCAGTCTTCCTTCTCTTCCTTCTGGGGCCTCTCAGGGATTAGGGGCCCTCAAGCTTTAAGCTTTATTATAATAGATCCTCCCTTTTGACGACGTTTCGGTCCGAGTTGGATCATTAACTAGTGACTAATGATAACCTTCTCTTATGTGAGGGTTATCTGTGTAATGCGGTTATACCATTTTACTGTGAAGATGTTTCGGCCGCCAGGGGGTTTATCAACTGACATTCATCGAGTCCCTGGAGAGCGAAACGTTTTATTTCCTTAATGTATGTGGAAGGTCACATTCACGAGGATAATTAGAAAAAGACTAAGGACGCTACATAACTTATAGGAACTTGAAGAGTTGATAACACCTGACGCAGTCTACCTGCTGAGTTGATAACACCTGACGCAGTCTACCTGCTGAGTTGATAACACCTGACCCAGTCTACCTGCTGAGTTGATAACACCTGACCCAGTCTACCTGCTGAGTTGATAACACCTGACCCAGTCTACCTGCTGAGTTGATAACACCTGACCCAGTCTACCTGCTGAGTTGATAACACCTGACGCAGTCTACCTGCTGAGTTGATAACACCTGACCCAGTCTACCTGCTGAGTTGATAACACCTGACCCAGTCTACCTGCTGAGTTGATAACACCTGACCCAGTCTACCTGCTGAGTTGATAACACCTGACCCAGTCTACCTGCTGAGTTGATAACACCTGACCCAGTCTACCTGCTGAGCTGATAACACCTGACCCAGTCTACCTGCTGAGTTGATAACACCTGACCCAGTCTACCTGCTGAGTTGATAACACCTGACCCAGTCTACCTGCTGAGTTGATAACACCTGACGCAGTCTACCTGCTGAGCTGAAACACCTGACCCAGTCTACCTGCTGAGTTGATAACATCTGAAGCAGTCTACCTGCTGAGTTGATAACACCTGACGCAGTCTACCTGCTGGGTTGATAACAGTGAGGACGTGTTTAGTGTACTCTCTGTGGACTGAACCATCTTTGCTTTGTGAAGACTTTTCTACTGTGTTTCCGTTCTTAGCTACCTGAGATTGGATGATGGTTTCCCTCGACTACGAGCAGCTGTATCTCCAACTTAAGGCGGAATTAACGGAAGCTAGAAGAGAGATTCAACGTCTGAAGGGTATATGCAAGGATTATCCCCGGAACAATGTCGCCGATGATCAGACCAACGAATGGATGCTAGTCGGATCTGAAGGGACGAAACTGAAGTTGAAGAAGGTCCAGGAGACTGCTGTGAAAACCAGCAACTCTTTTTCCTTGTTATCAGATGAATGTGAATCGACCACCTATGATATTCCAACAAAGACAATTGTTAACGACATAGTGAAGCCAGCCAGTGAAGGCATCCCAGCATTCTCCACCTGACTAAATCCTATAAATACTCATGTATCTTCTATCCAGGTAGATCTGTTTGTGACTCGATAAAGCCCACTGTGTGGGCGAAACGTTGTCAATAAAGGATCACATTATACTGCTTATGCGTTTATTTTTCCAAACCATACATAAGTATGACTTGCAAACCATACATAAGTATGACTTGCTAGGTAAGAGTATGGACGCATGAATGCATGTATGCACCCTTTCTTGTATACATGTGTATGTGAGGTGGGACGTGTGGTAAGTTGTTTATAATTGAATATTACGTATGTGCAACACTGGGTATCTTTATTGTGGAAACGTTTCGCCCACCAGTGGCTTCCTCAGTCCAATACAGAGAAGAATTGTTGAAGATCAAAAGGAGTTTGAGGTAATCAGTCCCTCAGTCCGGAGTCGACGTGACAAGTCCATCAATCTTGATTAAATACTGACTGAAGGACTGAACACATCGACTCCAGACTGGGGGACTGATTACCTCAAACTCCTGATTTTCAACCATTCGTCTCTGCATTGAACTGAGGAAGACACTGACGGGAGAAACGTTTCCACTGCTCTTTTAAGTACTACCTCTGAAATACCTATTACCTGTTTCAAGGGCTCTTCTACCCTCTCAACTCAATCTTTGTATAGGTTTACCTGTCAATTATTGCACGTTCAATCAGGCTGGAAGATCATCCTTGTCATAACTGTCAACAACTATGACAGAGGAACAGAGGCGATGGAACAGAACCAAAACACGAATGTGGTCTACACGGATTTCGCAAAAGCGTTTGACTAATGTGATCATGAGGTGACTGAACACAAGAGGGCGATAGGCATAACGGGGATGTACTTTTGATATACCTTTGACGAGTTCCAAGAGCCTTTCCACTCCTGGAGCCCGGCCATGGGCCAGGAAAGTAGGTAAATGGATTGTCAACTTTCTGACAGATAGAACACAAAGAACAGTAGTAAACATAGCAATGACTCAAGCGATCGTGATGACACGATTGCAAATAATATTCAGAATTATCTGGAAAGAAATCTCAGTTCCCCAAGGCACTGACCTGGCACCTCTGCTGTTTCTTATTTTCATAGCAGACATAGATAAAAACACCCGTCACAGGTCTTTCGAGGTCATCATTTGACCTCGAAAGACCTGGGAGTAATTATGTTGGCTGAACTGGCTTTCAAAGAACACAAGGCAAATGTTACGACAGCAAGAAAGACAACGGGGTAGGTAATGAGAACCTTCAAAATAAGAGAAATAATGCCAGTGACACTTCAAACTGCTTGTGATCTTTCATTGAGAGTATTGTTCAGTACTGACGGCACCGTTCAGGGCAGGAGAAATATCAGAAATACAGAGATCGTTTACGGCCCACATAGAGCCAGTGAAGCATTTAAATTACTGGGAACATCTTAAGTCTTAAATATGTACTCACTGGAGCAGAGGAAAGAGAGATACATGATAATATATACCTGGAAAGTACTTGCTTAAGGGCCTAGTCCCAATCTGCACACTGCCATAACAACATACTGGAGTGATATATATAGGAGGAAATGGACAAAATAAACCCAGTGAAAAGCATGGATGCAGTGGGCACAATAAGAGAACATTGTATCAACATCTTTGGTTCTGGATTATTCAACATCTTACCAGAAGATATCAAAAACACTTTTTGGACAAGTGTAGAAGCCTTCAAGACGAAACTGGACAAATATCTTCACCAGGTGCCAGATCAAGCAGGCTATGATGGATATGTGAGGCAGCGGACCCTCAGCAACAACAACCTGGTTGACCAAGCAACCACCAGACGAGCCTGGTCCAGGACCACCAGCAGCAACAGCCTAGTCGACCAGCATCAAACAGCCCTGGCCCAGGGCCTGGCTTCGGGAATAGAGGAACTCTTGAAACTCAAAGGTACTGTTGACAACCCGCTGCTCCACACATCCACCACAGCCTGGTTGATCTGGCACCTGCCGGAGGTAGTGATCCATTTTCCTCTCAAAGACTTCTATAACGTTTCCTATGATATTTCTGACATCTGTTTTGCATATTATATTAAGCAAGCATGCACACTCATAGTAGATAAATTTGTTCTACTCACTCTACCTGGAGTCTACCCCGTCTACCAGCACACGGTGTCACCGCTTGTCACCATACCTGGGAGAAGAATTTACTATTTACCAAAATAATAATGGAACTTAACAGAAAGGTAGAAGTTCTTAGAAATACATGAAGGATCAAGAGAACACAGAATAATAATAATAATAAATATAATAATAATAATGTTTATTTCTACAAGTACACGATACAGCTTATACAGACCATAGCTGACATCAATGACATACTATATAGAAAACCCTGGTTATGCAGGTTAATTTTGTCCCAGGATGCGACCCACACACAGCTTCAAGACTAAGAAAACTGAAGATTAAGACGTGTAACAGCTGGGTATATTTACTTTTGAAACGTTTCGCCTACACAATAGGCTTCTTCAGTCACATACAGAGGCACCAGGTATAGTAGTGACTTAATTACCAACTTATCGGTATTCTATACCATTACCAACATAACTGTCAGACACTGCAGCACAACGGTATCTTGGTACAGAGGACGTCTTAGATTCTTCCTCACTTATCTACAAGTTATGAGTGAAGAGGGTTGGATTCCAGATGGAGCTGCCTTATTACTTTCACTACAACGTCTTCCAGATCTTCTGCCTCACCTTCGACAGTATTTAAGACACCGTTCTCATGCTTCACCTTCATAATATTACAGACGGGTGACACGTTCCAAACAAACCATACCACGGGCGGGGCTTGAACCCGCGGTCAGAGAGTCTTAAAACTCAAGACTGACGCGTTAGCCACTGGTCCAGCTGGCTACAATAAGATTCATCCAACTAGGTATATTTATACACCATGGGAAAGTTAGCATAAGCACCACTGTGACCACAAATGCAAGTTATTACAGACGGCGTTGTCGCTCATGAGACGCACCAGATGAACTGTCCAGAACAGTGGTTGAGCAGCAACGTTGCAACGTTGAAGAGCCCATTCTCCTTCGGGAGCCAGAGACAGGTCATCGCAAGATTAAGACCCGTGCCAAGACCCCGGTCTTGGCGAACATTATACATACATACTTCACCTTCATATTGTTCCAGACCATGGAGCTGAACTCTTCTCTAGTTTGAGGGACTGACCACCTTGTTCCAGACCATGGAGCTGAACTCTTCTCCAGGCTGAGGGACTGACCACCTTGTTCCAGACCATGAAGCTGAACTCTTCTCCAGGCTGAGGGACTGACCACCTTGTTCCAGACCATGGAGCTGAACTCTTCTCTAGGCTGAGGGACTGACCACCTTGTTCCAGACCATGGAGCTGGACTCTTCTATAGGCTGAGGGACTGACCACCTTGTTCCAGACCATGGAGCTAAACTCTTCTCTAGGCTGAGGGACTGACCACCTTGTTCCAGACCATGGAGCTGGACTCTTCTCTAGGCTGAGGGACTAACCACCTTGTTCCAGACCATGGAGCTGGACTCTTCTTCCAGGCTGAGGGACTGACCACCTTGTTGCAGACCATGGAGCTGAACTCTTTTTCCATTCTGAGGGACTGACCACCTTGTTCCAGACCTTGGAGCTGGACTCTTCTCCAGGCTGAGGGACTGACCACCTTGTTCCAGACCATGGAGCTGGACTATTTTCCAGGCTGAGGGACTGACCACCTTGTTCCAGACCATGGAGCTGAACTCTTCTCCAGGCTGAGGGACTGACCACCTTGTTCCAGACCATGGAGCTGAACTCTTCTCCAGTCTGAGGGACTGACCACCTTGTTCCAGACCATGGAGCTTAACTCTTCTCCAGGCTGAGGGACTGACCACCTTGTTCCAGACCATGGAGCTGAACTCTTCTCCAGGCTGAGGGACTGACCACCTTGTTCCAGACCATGGAGCTGAACTCTTCTCCAGTCTGAGGGACTGACCACCTTGTTCCAGACCATGGAGCTGAACTCTTCTCCAGTCTGAGGGACTGACCACCTTGTTCCAGACCATGGAGCTGAACTCTTCTCCAGGCTGAGGGACTGACTACCTTGTTCCAGACCATGGAGCTGAACTCTTATCCAGGCTGAGGGACTGACCACCTTGTTCCAGACCATGGAGCTGGACTCTTCTCCAGTCTGAGGGACTGACCACCTTGTTCCAGACCATAGAGCTGAACTCTTCTCCAGTCTGAGGGACTGACTACACCTAATAAAGATACCTAACTGTTGCACATGTGTCTTAATCTTCAACTTGGTATTTTATACCATTTTCAACATGGAAGAATAAGCAGTGAGTAACTGCGGTGAACAGTTTTGCAAGTTGTCCATGAGAGTGCTATACAATACCCACAGGATGAAGATTGGACAGACATATGAGTGGGAGGGGCTGGTTTGATTGGTGTCGTGGGTACGGGAGTATATTCTTGGGTAGTTTTGGGTGGTGGTGGTTTTGATAAGGGTCTGCCTTGTATGGGCCAGTAAACCTTCTGCAGTGTTTCTCCATTCTTATGTTCTTATGTTGACATAAGAAAGAAGGAACACTGCAGCAGGCCTACTGGCCCATGCTAGGCACATCCAAGTCACCTACCGGCCTAACCACTGACCCAAGCTTGTCAGTTCCAGGTCACATCCACTTAAAAAGGAAGGAGCACTGCATCAGACCTATTAGCACAAGCTAGTCAAGTCCAACTCACACCCACTCATGTATTTATCTAACATGCGTAATATCCGGGTATCTTTATTGTAGACGTTTCGCCCACCAGTGGCTTTATCAATACAAATTCAAGGACATAATTGGAAGACAGTTTTACAGGTGTTGCCAGGAGCGGTGTATCGACCCCTACAAACACTGCCAGGTGAGTACACAGCAGCAGGTGTGTACCATCACAACTCTCGTCTGAGCATGAATTGGATTACAATTTGCATAAATTTCCCTCCAGGTATCGCTAGGGTGAGGCTGGAACCTACCTGAAGTTAATGTAACAGGGTAAATTGATTCATAAGAAGGAAGGTGCACTGCTGAAGGTCTACTGGCCCATTCTAGGCTCGTCCAACTCACACTCACTCATAAGAAGAACTGCATCAGGCCTATTGGCCCATGCTATGCTAGTCCAACCCACCCACAGTGCTAATCAATCACAGTGTTGGTTTATCACCCACCGGCTTAAGCCGGTAGGAGACTTGGAAATGCCTCGCATGGGCCAGTAGGCCTGCTGCAGTGTTCCTTCTTTCTTATGTTCTTATCATCCACAGCGTTGGTTTATCATCCACAGTGTTGGTTTATCATATGTTGGTTTACCAGCATGCCTAGTAACTTACCTAGCTGTGGTTGCTGGGGGTCGAACCACAGCTCGTGGCCCCGCCTGTCTTACTGGGAGCTTGACAGCGTATCTGACGTCAACTTCAGAGTTGAATGAAGGTGTTTAGAGTCTTATAATTCAGAGCTCTCCCATGACCCACGTTACCAACAACAATCACAACACAATAACAACAATCACAACAACAATCACAACACAATAACAACAATCACAACAACAATCACAACACAATAACAACAATCACAACACAATAACAACAATCGTAACACAATAACAACAATCACAACACAATAACAACAATCACAACACAATAACAACAATCACAGCACAATAACAACAATCGCAACACAATAACAACAATCACAACAACAATCACAACACAATAACAACAATCACAGCACAATAGCATCAACAATCACAGCACAATAGCATCAACAATCACAACACAATAACAACAATCACAACACAAAAACAACAATCAGAACACAATAACAACAATCACAACACAATAACAACAATCACAACATAACAACAATCACAACACAATAACAATCACAACACAATAACAATCACAACAACAATCACAACACAATAACAACAACAATCACAACACAATAACAATCACAACACAATAACAATCACAACACAATAACAATCACAACACAATAACAATCACAACACAATAACAATCACAACAACAATCACAACACAATAACAATCACAACAACAATCACAACACAATAACAACAACAATCACAACACAATAACAACAATCACAACACAATAACAACAATCACAACACAACAATCGCAACACAACAACAATCACAACACAATAACAACAATCACAACACAATAACAACAATCAACACAATAACAACAATCACAACACAATAACAACAATCACAACACAATAGCATCAACAATCACAGCACAATAGCATCAACAATCACAACACAATAACAACGATCACAACACAATAACAACAATCACAACACCCTAACCATAACAACAACAACAACAATAATAATTACTAATTTATTACCAATTATTAATTACTAATTTATTATAACGAATTATTAATTACTAATTTATTATAATTATTGATTTTAATTCACCTTCCGCATTGCCCTGAGGCTGAGGTCTGTTTATGGTCTGAGACCTAAACAATTTATTTGTTATGGGGGAAGGTTTGTACCAGGTGGTGGGGGAGTGAGGCAGGCTGACCTGCAGGCTGTGGCAGCCACATAACCCGAGGCAGGCTGATCTGCAGGCTGTAGCAGCCACAATAACTCGAGGCAGGCTGACCTGCAGGCTGCAGCAATAACCTGCAGATGGACCATTACTGGACCGTATCCTGCCTCACTACGCAGACCCCTCAAGTAATATTCCTGGTGGACCACTGGGACAATCTGCTGGAGGGAGGGAAGGAAGCAACGAAGGAAGGGAGAGAGGGAGAACAGGGAGGGAGGAAGAAGGAACAAACGAACGAAGATAGGAAAGAAGGTAGATAGGTTGGATGTTAGGTTTGCACGTAGGTAGGTAGGTAGGTAGGTAGGGAAGGTGGTGGGTGGGTGGTGGGTGGGTGGGGGTGGGTGGGTGGGGGGTGGGTGGGTGGGTGGGTGGGTGGGTAGGTGGGTGGGTGGGTGGGTGGGTGGGTGGGTGGGAGGTGGGTGGAGGTGGGTGGGTGGGAGGTGGGTGGGAAGGTGGGTGGGGTGGGTGGGTGGGTGGTGGGTGGGTGGGGGGGTGGGTGGGTGGGTGGGTGGGGGGGGGGGGGGGGGGGGGGGGGGGGGGGGGGGGGGGGGGGGGGGGGGGGGGGGGGGGGGGGGGGGGGGGGGGGGGGGGGGGGGGGGGGGGGGGGGGGGGGGGGGTGGGTGGGTGGGTGGGTGGGTGGGGTGGGGGGTGGGTGGGGGGTGGGTGGGGGGTGGGGGTGGGTGGGGGTGGGTGGGTGGGTGGGGGTGGGTGGGTGGGTGGGTGGGTGGGTGGGTGGGAGGTGGGTGGGGTGGTGGGGTGGGTGGGTGGGTGGGTGGGAGGTGGGTGGTGGGGGTGGGTGGGGTGGGTGGGTGGGTGGTGGGGGTGGGGGGGGAGGTGGGTGGTGGGTGGGAGGTGGGTGGGAGGTGGGTGGGTGGTGGGTGGGTGGGTGGGAGGGGTGGGGTGGGTGGGGTGGGTGGGGTGGTGGGTGGGTGGGTGGGGTGGGTGGGTGGGTGGGTGGGGTGGGTGGGTGGTGGTGGTGGGAGGTGGGGTGGGTGGGTGGTGGGTGGGGGTGGGGGTGGTGGGTGGGTGGGTGGGTGGGGGGGGTGGGGGGTGGGTGGGAGGGTGGGTGGGGAGGTGGGTGGGAGGTGGGTGGAGGTGGGAGGTGGTGGGTAGGAGGTGGGGGGGGGTGGGTGGGGAGGTGGGAGGTGGGTGGGTGGGGGTGGGTGGGAGGTGGGTGGGGGGGTGGGTGGGAGGGGTGGGGGGTGGGGGGTAGGTGGGAGGTGGGTGGGTGGGTGGGTGGGAAGGTGGGTGGGAGGGGGTGGGTGGGAGGGGGTGGGTGGGTGGGAAGGTGGGTGGGGGGGGTGGGGGTGGGGGGAGGTGGGGAGGTGGGTGGGGGGGGTGGGTGGGTGGGTGGGAAGGGTGGGGGTGGAGGTGGGTGGTGGGTGGGGGTGGGTGGTGGGGGTGGGAAGGTGGGTGGGAAGGTGGTGGGGAGGTGGAGGTGGAGGTGGGAGTGGTAGGGAGAGGTGGAAGGGGGGGAGGTGGGGAGGTGGGTGGTGAGGTGGGTGGGAGGTGGGAGTGGTAGGGTGGGTGGTGGGAGGTGGTGGGTGGGGGTGGGGGGAGGGAAGGGGGAGGATGGGGGAGGGGAGGTAGGTGGGTGGGGTGGGTGGGAGGTGGGTGGGAGTGGTGGGGGGGGAGGTGGGTGGGAGGGGGTGGGGGTGGTGGGGGTGGTGGGTGGGGTGGGAGGTGGGTGGGGGTGGGTGGAGTGGTGGGAGAGTGGGTGGGTGGGGGGGGGGAGGGGGTGGGTGGGGTGGGTGGGAGGTGGTGGGGGTGGTGGGGGGTGGGAGGGGTGGGGGGTGGTGGGGGGGGTGGGTGGGAGGTGGGGGTGGGAGGGGGTGGGAGGTGGTGGGAGGTGGGTGGGGTGGGTGGGTGGGGGTGGGTGGGTGGGTGGGAGGTGGGGTGGGTGGAGGTGGGTGGGAGGTGGGTGGGGGGTGGGTGGGGGGTGGGTGGGAGGTGGGTGGGGGTGGGTGGGAGGTGGGTGGGGGGGGTGGGTGGGGGGGGTGGGAGGTGGGTGGGTGGGTGGTGGGTGGGTGGGTGGGTGGGGGGTGGGGGGGGGTGGGTGGGTGGGTGGGTGGGAAGGTGGGGTGGGTGGGGGGGGGGGAGGGGGTGGGTGGGGGTGGGTGGGAGGTGGGGAGGTGGTGGGGGAGGTGGAGGTAGGTGGGTGGGGGTGGTGGGTAGGTGGGAAGGTGGGGGGAAGGTGGGAAGGTGGGTGGAGGGGTGGGGTGGGGAGGGTGGGGTGGGGTGGTGGGTGGGTGGGGGGGGGGAGTGGGTGGGAGGTGTGGAGGGGGTGGGAGGTGGGTGTGGGGTGTGGGGGGTGTGTGGGGTGGGTGGGGAGGTGGTGGGAGTGGGAGGTGGGTGGGGGGTGGGGGGTGTGGGGGGGTGTGGTGGAGGGTGAGTGGGGGGGGGAGTGGGGGGGGTGTGGGGGGTGTGGGAGGGGTACTCCTGGCTTTCACTGCTGGTTGGCACTGTTTTTGCCACTGCTGCTTGGCCCTGCTGCTTTTTTTACTGCTGGCTTTCACTGCTGTTTTTTACTGCCGGTTAGATTTTAAACATGATATACATTATGCACTTTTATCAAACAAATACTCAAAAATACCCAAAGACTCCCAACCGAACTAGTCCCAGAACTGAGAGGAACTCACTATAAGTTAAGGCTGAAGGAACCGGGAGATATAAACACGATGTACAAGAGACCTGAAAGTTAAGAAAGGAACAGACCTTTCGAACCGCGAATACGAGGTACAAATGGAAGGTAAACAGAGAGACAAGAACCTGGACTCCTAAAAACTGTACAACCCAGGGCAACATGGTTTCAGAGCAGGTCGCTCCTGCCTCTCACAACTGCTGGACCACTATGATATGGTCTTGGATGCTCTGGAAAACAAGCAGAATGCAGATGTAGTATACACAGCCTTTGACAAGTGCGATCATGGTGTAATAGCACACAAAATGCGTGCTAAAGTAGGCAGATGGATCTTCAACTTCCTAACCAATCGAACACAAAGAGTAGTGGTAAACAGAGTTAAATCGGATGCTGCCATAGTGAAGAGCTCTGTCTCACAAGGCAAGTACTCGCACCTATTCTGTTCCTCATTCTCATATCAGACATAGACAGAGATGTGAACCATAGCACTGTATCAACCTGTGCAGACAATACTAGGATCTGCATGAGAGTGTCATCCATTGAGGACACGGCAAATCTCCAAGAAGATATAAACCAAGTTTTCCAATGGGCAACATAGAACAATATAATGTTCAATGAAGACAAATTCCAACTATTCCGTTATGGAAAACTGGAGGAAATAATAGCTAGGACTGAGTATATTACAAACTCTAATCACACAATAGAGCTGAAAAGTAATGTGAAGGACCTGGGAGTGGTAATTTCCGAAGACCTCACCTTCAAGGACCACAATGCCACTATCACATCTGCGAGGAAACTGATAGGATGGATAATGAGAACATTCAAGACAAGAGATGCTAAGCCAATGATGATCCTTTTTAAATCACCTGTTCTCTCTAGGCTGTAATACTGCTGTGCATTAACATCCCCATTCAAGGCAGGTGAAATTGCAGATCTAAAGAATGTACAGAGAACCTTTACTGCACGTATAAGTTCCATCAAGCACCTTAACTACTGGGAACGCCTGGAAGCACTAGACTTATATTCACTGGAGCGCAGGCGAGAGAGATACATCATAATCTACACCTGGAAGATTCTGGAGGGACTGGTCCCTAATATGCACATAAAAATCACTCTATACGAAAGCAAAAGACTTGGCAGACGATGCAACATACCCCCAGTGAAAAGTAGGGGCGCCACTGGTACACTAAGAGAAAACACAATAAGTGCCCGGGGCCCAAGACTGTTCAACAGCCTCCCACCAGCCATAAGGGGCATTACCAACAGACCTCTGGTTGCCTTCAAGAGGGAGCTGGACAGATACCTAAAGTCAGTGCCTGATTAGCCGGGCTGTGGTTTGTACGTTGGACTACGTGCAGCCAGCAGTAACAGCCTCGTTGATCAGGCCCTGATCCACCGGGAGGCCTGGTCATAGACCGGGCCGCGGGGGACGTCGATCCCCGGAATGCCCTCCAGGTAGACTCCAGGTAAGTCAAGAGGACCTTCAGATATTCTCTCATTCTCGTATCTAAACAGATCACTGGAGCCAGATGCATCTTTCTGCAAGTCATAAAAAGTGTGACATTCTTCAGAAAGCATAAGAGTGTCTTGAAGACTGAGACACTTGTGTAACATCTGGATCCTTACTGAGGAAACGTTTCCTTACATAGTGGCTTCATCAGTCCAATACAAAGAAGAACGATAGAAAAAGGTAATCAGTCCCTCTGTCTGGAGTCGACTCCAGACTGAGGGACTGATTACCTCCCCATCCCAGACTGAGGGACTGATTACCCCCATCCCAGACTGAGGGACTGATTACCCCCATCCCAGACTGAGGGACTGATTACCCCCATCCCAGACTGAGGGACTGATTACCTCCCCATCCCAGACTGAGGGACTGATTACCCCCATCCCAGACTGAGGGACTGATTACCCCCATCCCAGACTGAGGGACTGATTACCTCCCCATCCCAGACTGAGGGACTGATTACCCCCATCCCAGACTGAGGGACTGATTACCCCCATCCCAGACTGAGGGACTGATTACCTCCCCATCCCAGACTGAGGACTGATTACCCCCATCCCAGACTGAGGGACTGATTACCTCCCCATCCCAGACTGAGGGACTGATTACCTCCCCATCCCAGACTGAGGGACTGATTACCCCCATCCCAGACTGAGGACTGATTACCTCCCCATCCCAGACTGAGGACTGATTACCTCCCCATCCCAGACTGAGGGACTGATTACCTCCCCATCCCAGACTGAGGGACTGATTACCTCCCCATCCCAGACTGAGGGACTGATTACCTCCCCATCCCAGACTGAGGGACTGATTACCCCCATCCCAGACTGAGGGACTGATTCCTCCCATACCAGACTGAGGACTGATTACCTCCCCATCCCAGACTGAGGGACTGATTACCCCCATCCCAGACTGAGGGACTGATTACCTCCCATCCCAGACTGAGGGACTGATTACCTCCCCATCCCAGACTGAGGGACTGATTACCCCCCATCCCAGACTGAGGGACTGATTACCTCCCCATCCCAGACTGAGGGACTGATTACCTCCCCATCCCAGACTGAGGGACTGATTACCTCCCCATCCCAGACTGAGGGACTGATTACCTCCCCATCCCAGACTGAGGGACTGATTACCCCCATCCCAGACTGAGGGACTGATTACCTCCCATCCCAGACTGAGGACTGATTACCTCCCCATCCCAGACTGAGGGACTGATTACCTCCCATCCCAGACTGAGGACTGATTACCCCCATCCCAGACTGAGGGACTGATTACCTCCCATCCCAGACTGAGGGACTGATTACCTCCCCATCCCAGACTGAGGGACTGATTACCCCCCATCCCAGACTGAGGGACTGATTACCTCCCCATCCCAGACTGAGGGACTGATTACCTCCCCATCCCAGACTGAGGGACTGATTACCCCCCCATCCCAGACTGAGGGACTGATTACCTCCCCATCCCAGACTGAGGGACTGATTACCTCCCCATCCCAGACTGAGGGACTGATTACCCCCATCCCAGACTGAGGGACTGATTACCTCCCATCCCAGACTGAGGGACTGATTACCCCCATCCCAGACTGAGGGACTGATTACCTCCCCATCCCAGACTGAGGGACTGATTACCTCCCCATCCCAGACTGAGGGACTGATTACCTCCCCATCTTCCATCTGTCCCACAACAGCATTAATATCACATATCCTTTCTGTCAGTGTGACTTTGTAAATTTTCCAAGTGGGACCGAAACGTTGTCGTAAGCTGGTCTCTCCTGTGTCCGGGTTATTTGTGTATTGTTACAGTCACGGTATTGTTCCAGTCACGGTATTGTTCCAGTCACGGTATTGTTCCAGTCACGGTATTGTTCCAGTCACGGTATTGTTCCAGTCACTGTATTGTGTCTTTCGTTATTTACTGAAGTCATTTGTACTATATGTAATGGTGCTAGATCAACCAGGCTGTGGTGGATATGTGGATCAGCGGGCCACCAACAGCAACAGAGCCTGGTGGGCCAGACAAACACCAAACGGGCGAAACGTGTCATCAATAAAGATACCCAACTGCTGCACATGTGTCTTAATCATCATGCAAACAGTTGTTGACAATATTTGCCTGTCTTCTTGCAAGCTCTTAAAAATGGTCTAAAAAATCGACAAGTTGAAGATACTTGTGCAAAATTTGGAAATTTGTATTGATGAAACGTTTCGCCCACCAGTGGCTTCTTCAGTCGAATATAAAGAATAACAGAGGAAAATATAAGACGAGATTTATGACGTATAAGTAGTTGTAACGTAACGTTAGCAAACAACTGCTAAAGTGTAACGCAAACCTACCCTTGACCCTGATCTTGAGCATATAAGACGCAGGCTGATTTTCCAAAAAAATTGCTGGTAAAAAAAGCGCGTCTTATATGCCCGAAAATACGCTAATCCGTCCCTCAGCCTGGAGTCGATGTGCTCAATCCATCAATCTTGATAAAAGTGCAGCTTCTACTCACCTGACTGCTGTATATAAGCAACTTCTCTGAGGGACTGATTACCTCAAACTCCTAGTTATCTTCCTCTGTTCTCTGTATTGGACTGAAGAAGCCAATGGATGGCAAAACGTGTTCTCAATAAAGATTCCCAAAATGTTACACAGGTGTTTCATTCTTCAAGCACTTGCAACTCAAAGACAACACCTGCACTTCAGTTTTAGGTTGTCACCAGCCTGTGGTCTACCAGCCTGTGGTCTACCAGCCTGTGGTCTACCAGCCTGTGGTCTACCAGCCTGTGATTTTCAAGCTTACTGTCCAATGTGTGCACTACAGCCCGGGTGGTTAGGAACTAATCTGGAGAAACTGCCAAATCCCCTCGAAGACAGGAAGAGGTTTGTTGGTAATTTTCCTTATGTATGGAGAGAAGGCGCTGAAGAGTCGAGGACCTCTGACACTCATCAAAATCTCTCTTAAGTGTATTCTTCGCGTCCCTGCTCTTTAGTGTAAGTAATTTAGAAGTCTGCCAAGTTTGTTAGGTAAATGGACACAAGTGCAACTGTGACATTTTATTGGAGAGCGAAACGTTGCCACAATAAAATGTCACAGTGTCGGTAATTCTACTAACCTTAATACAATCTGTCAAGTCTGTTGTCATATGGAGTGATTTCTGTATTCAGGTTTGTGACCAGTCCCTCAAGAATTTTCAAGGTGTAAATTGTGTATCTCTCTCGCCTACGTTCCCAGTAGTTCAGATGCTTGATTGAGTGTATACGAACAGTGAAAGTTCTCTGAACATTTTCCAGGTCAGTAATCTGGTCTGTCTTGAAGGTGGCGGTCAGTATAAACAGTATTCCAGCCTGGAGAGAACAAGTGACTTGAAGAGTATCATCACTGACTCAGCATATCTTGTCTTGAAAGTTCTAGTTATCCAGTCTATCATTTTCCTTGTGGTAGCAATAACAACATTGTTGTGATCCTTGAATGTGACATCTTCCTACATCATTACTCCTAAGTCTCGCACATGGTACTTTCACTCTATTGAATAATTAGAGTTTGTCTTGTACTCTGTTACAGTCTTTATTTCCTCCATTCTTCCATAGCAGAGCAAGTGAAACTTGTCCTTGTTAAACATCATATTGTTGTCTGAGGTCCACTGGAAGACTTGATTTATATCCGCCTGAAGATTCACTGTGTCTTCGAGGGACGACACTCTCATAGAGATTCTGGTGTCATCAACAAAGAATATTACACTGCTATGATTTATGTCCTTGTTAATGTTGGATATAAGAATGAGAAACAGAAGTGGGGCGAGTACTGTGCCTTGATGAACAGAAGTGGGGCGAGTACTGTGCCTTGAGGAACAGAAGTGGGGCGAGTACTGTGCCTTGATGAACAGAAGTGGGGCGAGTACTGTGCCTTGAGAAACAGAAGTGGGGCGAGTACTGTGCCTTGATGAACAGAAGTGGGGCGAGTACTGTGCCTTGATGAACAGAAGTGGGGCGAGTACTGTGCCTTGAGGAACAGAAGTGGGGCGAGTACTGTGCCTTGAGGAACAGAAGTGGGGCGATACTGTGCTGAGGAACAGAAGTGGGGCAGTACTGTGCCTTGATGAACAGAAGTGGGGCGAGTACTGTGCCTTGAGAACAGAAGTGGGGCGAGTACTGTGCCTTGAGGAACAGAAGTGGGGCGAGTACTGTGCCTTGAGGAACAGAAGTGGGGCGAGTACTGTGCCTTGATGAACAGAAGTGGGGCGAGTACTGTGCCTTGAGAACAGAAGTGGGGCGAGTACTGTGCCTTGAGAACAGAAGTGGGGCGAGTACTGTGCCTTGAGGAACAGAAGTGGGGCGAGTACTGTGCCTTGAGGAACAGAAGTGGGGCGAGTACTGTGCCTTGAGGAACAGAAGTGGGGCGAGTACTGTGCCTTGAGAACAGAAGTGGGGCGAGTACTGTGCCTTGACGAACAGAAGTGGGGCGAGTACTGTGCCTTGAGGAACAGAAGTGGGGCGAGTACTGTGCCGTGAGGAACAGAAGTGGGGCGAGTACTGTGCCTTGATGAAGAAGGGCAGTACTGTGCCTTGAGAACAGAAGTGGGGCGAGTACTGTGCCTTGAGGAACAGAAGTGGGGCGAGTACTGTGCCTTGAGGAACAGAAGTGGGCGAGTACTGTGCCTTGAGGAACAGAAGTGGGACGAGTACTGTGCCTTGAGGAACAGAAGTGGGGCGAGTACTGTGCCTTGAGGAACAGAAGTGGGGCGAGTACTGTGCCTTGAGGAACAGAAGTGGGGCGAGTACTGTGCCTTGAGGAACAGAAGTGGGGCGAGTACTGTGCCTTGAGGAACAGAAGTGGGGCGAGTACTGTGCCTTGAGGAACAGAAGTGGGGCGAGTACTGTGCCTTGAGAAACAGAACTTTTCACTGTGTCAGCCTCTGACTTCACTCTGTTTACTACTACTCTCCGGGTTCTATTTGTTAAGAAATTAAATATCCATCTGCCCACTTTTCAAGTTAATCCTTTTGCAAGTATTTTGTGAGTGTTTTCCACACCATGGTGGCACTTGTCGAAGGTGTTACTCACATCAGTATACACTATATCAGCATTTAACTTGTCTTCCAGTGCTTCCAGGACCATGTTGTACATCTAACATTTGTGAAGGCCAAGAGCAACCTACTTCAGGAACTAACTTGAGGAGCTCAAGTTCCCTCTTGAAAACAGCCAAGGGTTTTTTCAAGCCTTTGTAACGGCTTGACAAAGCTCCTGGAGAGCGATACGTTGCCACAATAAAAATATCACATTAGCTGCACATGAGTCCTTTTAAATGACATATTGTCGGTAATTCTACCAACATTATTATGTAAGAGGAAAAGACGTTGAAAAGTCTTGAGTCCTTCAACCTAATTGGATTTTCCCATGTGCCTACTGAAAGCCTGATTTTCATAGGGCGTATCTTGCACTGTCTGCCAGAAGGAATGAATAGTGCATGTAGATTCGGCACCAGTTCCTCCAGTTTTGCAGGTGTAGATTATAAAATATCTTTCTCGCCTACGTTCCATGGAGTGCAGATCAAGGAACTTCAAACGTTCCCAGTAATTCAAGCGCTTGACTGAGTTTATACGAGTAGTGGAGGTTCCCTGTACATTTTCCAGATCTGTAGTTTCGCCTGCCTTCAACGGAGCTTTTAGAGTACAGCAGTACTCAATCCTAGAGATAACAAGTGACTTGAAAAGTATCATCACTGGCTTGGTATATCTTGTTTCGAAGGTTCTAGTTATCCAGTGCATCATTTTCCTTGCGGCTGTGATAGTGACACTGTTGTGATCCTTGAAAATGACATCATCTCACATAATCACTAAGTCTCTCACATTACATTCACGTTCTACTGATTCCAGTTTGTTTCAAACTCATTCCAGTTTGTTTCATACTCATTCCAGTCTTCCTTTGCCCAATGTTTCCAAAACGGAGTACGCACTACCGGCAGCTTAGAGCAAAATTGTCAGCATAAAGAATATCTCTCCAGAGGATCGTATACTTGAGGCAGCAGTGTCAGCGCTGACAAGGAAAAATACAACTTGAAACCCACACACTTTTAAGTGACAGCAAGACAGAGAAGGAACCTTCACACGCTTAACCGGCACAGCTTGACTGAGAGTCACAGGTTGACTGAGAGTCACAGCTTGACTGAGAGTCACAGGTTGACTGAGAGTCACAGCTTGACTGAGAGTCACAGGTTGACTGAGAGTCACAGGTTGACTGAGAGTCACAGGTTGACTGAGAGTCACAGGTTGACTGAAAGTCACAGGTTGACTGAGAGTCACAGGTTGACTGAGAGTCACAGGTTGACTGAAAGTCACAGGTTGACTGAGAGTCACAGGTTGACTGAGAGTCACAGGTTGACAGAGAGTCACAGGTTGACTGAGAGTCACAGGTTGACTGAGAGTCACAGGTTGACTGAGAGTCACAGGTTGACTGAGAGTCACAGGTTGACTGAGAGTCACAGGTTGACTGAGAGTCACAGGCTTGACTGAGAGTCACAGCTTGACTGAGAGTCACAGCTTGACTGAGAGTCACAGGTTAACTGAGAGTCACAGGTTGACTGAGAGTTACAGCTTGACTGAGAGTCACAGGTTGACTGAGAGTCACAAGTTGACTGAGAGTCACAGGTTGACTGAGAGTCACAGGTTGACTGAGAGTCACAGGTTGACTGAGAGTCACAGGTTGACTGAAAGTCACAGGTTGACTGAGAGTCACAGGTTGACTGAGAGTCACAGGTTGACTGAAAGTCACAGGTTGACTGAGAGTCACAGGTTGACTGAGAGTCACAGGTTGACTGAGAGTCACAGGTTGACTGAGTCACAGGTTGACTGAGAGTCACAGGTTCATTGAGAGTCACAGGTTGACTGAGTCACAGGTTGACTGAGAGTCACAGGTTCATTGAGAGTCACAAGTTGACTGAGAGTAACAGATAGTAGGTTCAAAGACCATTTTTTTACTTAACAAGATTGGATACATCCGCAGTGTGTTGATACACTATTCTATATGATAGTTACATTGTGGGAACACCCACAGTGTGTTGCTACACTATTCTATATGATACTTACATTGTGGGAACACCCACAGTGTGTTGCTACACTATTCTATATGATACTTACATTGTGGGAACACCCACAGTGTGCTGCTACACTATTCTATATGATAGTTACATTGTGGGAACACCCACAGTGTGTTGATACACTATTCTATATGATACTTACATTGTGGGAACACCACAGTGTGCTGCTACACTATTCTATATGATACTTACATTGTGGGAACACTCACAGTGTGTGCTACACTATTCTATATGATACAGTTACATTGTGGGAACACCACAGTGTGTTGCTACACTATTCTATATGATAGTTACATTGTGGGAACACTCACAGTGTGTGCTACACTATTCTATATGATAGTTACATTGTGGGAACACTCACAGTGTGTGCTACACTATTCTATATGATATTACATTGTGGGAACACTCACAGTGTGCTGCTAACTATTCTATATGATATTACATTGTGGAACACCCACAGTGTGTTGCTACACTATTCTATATGATAGTTACATTGTGGGAACACTCACAGTGTGCTGCTATACTATTCTATATGATAGTTACATTGTGGGAACACCCACAGTGTGCTGCTATACTATTCTATATGATAGTTACATTGTGGGAACACCCACAGTGTGCTGCTATACTATTCTATATGATACTTACATTGTGGGAACACCCACAGTGTGTTGCTACACTATTCTATATGATAGTTACATTGTGGGAACACCCACAGTGTGTTGATACACTATTCTATATGATACTTACATTGTGGGAACACCCACAGTGTGTTGCTACACTATTCTATATGATACTTACATTGTGGGAACACCCACAGTGTGCTGCTACACTATTCTATATGATACTTACATTGTGGGAACACCCACAGTGTGTTGCTACACTATTCTATATGATAGTTACATTGTGGGAACACCCACAGTGTGCTTGCTACACTATTCTATATGATATTACATTGTGGGAACACCCACAGTGTGTTGCTACACTATTCTATATGATAGTTACATTGTGGGAACACCCACAGTGTGCTGCTATACTATTCTATATGATACTTACATTGTGGGAACACCCACAGTGTGTTGCTACACTATTCTATATGATAGTTACATTGTGGGAACACTCACAGTGTGCTGCTACACTATTCTATATGATACTTACATTGTGGGAACACCCACAGTGTGCTGCTACACTATTCTATATGATACTTACATTGTGGGAACACCACAGTGTGTGCTACACTATTCTATATGATAGTTACATTGTGGAACACCACAGTGTGCTGCTACACTATTCTATATGATAGTTACATTGTGGGAACACCACAGTGTGTTGCTACACTATTCTATATGATAGTTACATTGTGGGAACACCCACAGTGTGCTGCTACACTATTCTATATGATACTTACATTGTGGGAACACCCACAGTGTGTGTACACTATTCTATATGATACTTACATTGTGGAACACCACAGTGTGTTGTACACTATTCTATATGATAGTTACATTGTGGGAACACCCACAGTGTGTTGCTACACTATTCTATATGATAGTTACATTGTGGGAACACCCACAGTGTGTGTACACTATTCTATATGATAGTTACATTGTGGGAACACCCACAGTGTGTGCTACACTATTCTATATGATAGTTACATTGTGGAACACCCACAGTGTGTGCTACACTATTCTATATGATAGTTACATTGTGGGAACACCACAGTGTGCTACACTATTCTATATGATATTACATTGTGAACACACAGTGTGTGTACACTATTCTATTGATAGTTCATTGTGGGAACACAAGTGCTATTAACCTAGTACATTCATCACACAGGATGCACACATCATATGATATTACATCTGATGGGAACCAGGTACCAGCAATCTAATATCCAGAACACACAGGTACCAGCATCCAGATACCAGCAACAGGTACCAGCATTCAGATATCCAGCAACAGGTACCAGCATCCAGGTACCAGCAACAGGTACCAGCATCCATATATACAACAGGTCCAACACCAGTGTTCCATGTAACAGGTATCTTAGCATAGTACCAGTAGAAACACTTACATGTACTTACACTATTCTCATATGATAGTTAATCACTAGTGTAACACTCACAGTAGTTGTGCACACTAGTCAAGAAACACAGTAGAGAAGAACCTACATGTTCACTACCAATATGATATATACATTGTAACAACAGTGGTATCACTACTTTACATCAGATACATTATATTGTGCACGCCACAGTGTGTGCTACAGCATTCTAATGAGACAGGGAAACACATCCAGCAACCTGTTCACATGATGTGGACTATATGATGGTTAACATGTGAATGGAATACGTCACCTTTGCATCACATTCAGATCCACATTACCATTGGTGAACACCAAGGTGCTGCAATCTTATGATACGCATCCAGGTCAGAACCTACAGCAATGGTTACACTAATCTATGTACCAGCAAGGGTAACACCAGTGTGACACATACTCATGTGTACAAAACCTGTACCAGCAACCAGGTACCACAACCAGGTACCAGCAACTTACCACATCCAGGTACCAGCAAATCCACAGGTACAACAGATACAACAACAGTACCACAACAGGTACCAGACAACCAGGTACCAACAACCAGTACAACCAGCAAACCAGGTACCAGCAACCAGGTACCAACAACCAGGTACCAGCAACCAATACCACAACAGGTACCAGCAGTACCAGCAACAGGTACCAGCACCAGTACCAACAACCAGTACCAGCCAGGTACCACAACAGGTACCAGCAACCAGGTTCCAGCAACCAGGTACCAGCATCCAGGTACCAGCAACCAGGTACCAGTAACCAGGTACCAGCAACCAGGTACTAGCAACCATATACCAACAACCAGGTACCAGCAACCAGGTACCAACAACCAGGTACCAGCAACCAGGTACCAACAACCAGGTACCAGCAACCAGGTACCAGCAACCAGGTACCAACAACCAGGTACCAGCAACCAGGTACCAGCAACCAGGTACCAACAACCAGGTACCAGCAACCAGGTGCCAGCAACCTGGTACCAGCAACCATATACCAACAGCCAGGTACCAGCAACCAGGTACCAGCAACCAGGTGCCAGCAACTAGGTACCAACAACCAGGTACCAGCAACCAGGTACCAACAACCAGGTACCAACAACCATGTACCAGCAACCAGGTACCAGCAACCATATACCAACAACCAGGTACCAGCAACCAGGTACTAGCAACCATATACCAACAACCAGGTACCAGCAACCAGGTACCAACAACCAGGTACCAGCAACCAGGTACCAACAACCAGGTACCAACAACCATGTACAAGCAACCAGGTACCAGCAACCAGGTACCAACAACCAGGTACCAGCAACCAGGTACTAGCAACCATATACCAACAACCAGGTACCAGCAACCAGGTACCAACAACAAGGTACCAGCAACCAGGTACCAACAACCAGGTACCAGCAACCAGGTACCAGCAACCAGGTACCAACAACCATGTACCAGCAACCAGGTACCAGCAACCATATACCAACAACCAGGTACCAACAACCAGGTACCAGCAACCAGGTACCAGCAACCAGGTACCAACAACCAGGTACCAGCAACCAGGTGCCAGCAACCTGGTACCAGCAACCATATACCAACAGCCAGGTACCAGCAACCAGGTGCCAGCAACTAGGTACCAACAACCAGGTACCAGCAACCAGGTACCAACAACCAGGTGTAAACAACTAGATATCAACAACCAGGTACCAGCAACCAGGTACCAACAACTAGGTACCAGGTACCAGCAACCAGGCGCCAGCAACTAGGTACCAACAATCAGGTACCAGCAACCAGGTACCAACAAGCAGGTACCAGCAACCAGGTACCAACAACCAGGTACCAGCAACCATATACTACCAACAACCAGGTACCAACAACCAGGTGCCATCAACCAGGTACCAACAACCAGGTACCAGCAACCATATACCAACAACCCGGTGCCAGCAACCAGGTACCAGCAACCAGGTACCAGCAAGACAAGCTGCTACACTCTGCATCTTAAATCTCAAGACTGAGGAGTGATTTACAGTAAGAATCAATCATCTGTTTGAAGACTTAGACTCCATTACAGAACCTGTCTAAGAGGTGTCAGAGATAAGATCAAATGGTGAAGAGGAGAAGCAGAGGAGAGGAACAGAAGAGAAAAATAATAAGATGAAAAAATGATAAATATACGAAACGATATAAACAAAACATTGATTGCAGCAGAGTACAAGACAAACTCTGATTATTCAATAGTGAAAGTACCATGTGCGAGACTTAGGAGTAATTATGTAGGAAGATCTCACATTCAAGGATAACAACAATGTTGTTATTGCTACCACAAGGAAAATGATAGACTGGATAACTAGAACTTTCAAGACAAGAGATGCTGAGTCAATGATGATACTCTTCAAGTCACTTGTTCTCTCCAGGCTGGAATACTGTTGTATACTGACCACCACCTTCAAGACAGACCAGATTAATGAGTTGGAAAATACACAGAGAAATTTCACTGCTCGTATACACTCAGTCAAGTATCTGAACTACTGGGAACACTTGAAGTTACTTCATCTGTATTCTTAGGAATGTAGGCGAGAAAGGTACATAATAATATACACCTGGAAAATCCTGAAGGGACTGGTCCCAAACCTGAACACTGAAATCACTCCAGACGGCACAAAATAACTCCAATGAAAAGCAAGTGTAAGGGGACCAAGACTCTCCAACAGCAACATCCTCCCTTCATACATAAAGAAAATTACCAAGAGATTTCTAGCTTTCCTCAAGAGGGAATCTTAGAAGTTCAAATATAACAACCGATGTACTTCAGCCTAGTTGTAGTACATACGTTGTACTGTATGCTACTGGCAATAACAGGCTGGTCAATCAAGCTTGATCTGGGACCGGGCCGCGGGGGCGCTGGTCCCGGAAATCGTCTCAAGGTAACTTCAAGGTGACAATGACACTCGTACCTGTGATGAGTCCCAAGAGCTTTTCTACTGTCAGGCTCAGGGACTGATAGCTACACCTGCTACCTCTCCAGTCTTCTGTTTTGGACTCTGTAATGTACTGATGAAGCCACTGGTGGGCGAAACGTCTACGTAATAAAGTGATCCTGGCCAGGAAACATTCTGCACACTATATATACTCATGACTCTTTACCCAGGTAGATGTGTTTGTGACCTGATAAAGCCACTGTGTGGGCGAAACGTTGTCAATAAAGAATCGCAGTATACTACATTTATGTCCATTTTTCCATCGTGTCGCTATTTACTAGCTTTTATTTTCAAGTACCTCGGTATGCTCTTTGATATACCTCTGAAGGTTTTCCAGGGTGTTGCTACTCTCGTTGGAGATACTTGGTATACAATACGACAAGATGAAGAATTAGACACATGTATAACATCTGCGTATCTTTATTTGTCAACGTTTCGCCCTCCAGTGGCTTCATCAATACAAGGACATAATGTGAAGACTTGGGAACTATATACAAAATATGAGGTAATCAGTCCCTGAGATGAGGGACTGATTGGCACTGTTTCTCTTGTTTTGAAAGTTCTCGTTATCCACTGATATTTTCTTCAAGGGAACATTTTTTACTGAGTTTAATTTACAGATTAAAAACTGTTAGCCTACCTCAGTTCATTTCACAGTCCCCAGGATGGGACCCACAACAGTCAACTAATGCCCAGGTACCTACTTACTGCTAGGTGAACAGGAGTAACAGGTGTAAGATGACTAACACCCGGGAATTGAACCATGGACCCTCAGTATGTGAGCTGAGTGCTTTACCACTGAGCCACGGGCATCCTATAAATTACTGTGCACTCTAAATGACTCGTCAGCTGTTATTATTATTATTATTATTATTATTATTATTATTATTATTTCCAGTTTTTTTTATATTTTCCCTTCGTGTGGTACCATTGAGGCACTATGTGGTGTGAGCACCATGTGGTAGGGGCATCATATGTGAGCATCATGTGGTGTATCATGTGGTGTTAGCATTGTGTGGTGTGAGCACCTTGTGTGAGCACTATGTGGTGTGGGCACCATGTGGTGTGGGCACCATGTGGTGTGGGCACCATGTGGTGTGGGCACCATGTGGTGTGAGCACCATGTGGTGTGGGCACCATGTGGTGTGAGCACCATGTGGTGTGAGCACCATGTGGTGTGGGCACCATGTGGTGTGAGCACCATGTGGTGTGAGCACTATGTGGTGCTCATGGAGCAGGAAGAGAGTTGACCTCATAGCGACCATCGAAGAGGCGGGACGAGGAGCTGTGACTCGACCCCTGCAACCACAAATAGGTGAGTCAGTTTGACCCAGCCTGAGGTGCGGTAGGCAAAATAAATTGTATGTGCCTAACATAATACAGACTCATGATGTAATACTGCAATAAAATAGGTGCTACGTGTCCCCCAAGTGCCTAATTTTATATAGAGACGTCATGTTTCTTCCCAGGATGGGGACATCAGTAGGCCTCAAGCATGTTTGTTCTGACCTCACAAGCTATTTATATTTCAAAGCAACATACGGGAGGAGACTGAAATGGCTTGAAACCAAGCTTGAGGCCCCTGGTGTGCCCAGCTTGGCTTGTAAACCAGGCTGCCCAGCCTTTGAGGCATCTATGGCTGAGTGGTGAAGAGCGTCACTTGGGAACCTTGTCAGTCTTCCTGTAATATATATATATATATATATATATATATATATATATATATATATATATATATATATATATATATATATATATATATATATATATATATCACCACCACCACTGCAACCATCATACACTGAATGTTAATCCAGTCTTATAATGTTGAGCAAACAATTTCCTCTTGACCCTGTGTGACCCCGTGTGACCCCATGTGACTCCCCTCCCACACTTCCCTCACCTCATCTCCCTCTCCCATGACCTCCCAGCCTCCCACTGCTATCATGGTAGGCAATACTGTGTAACTCTCGTACATATTTCAACGTTTCCTGTTGCATCACACCTACTGCCTTGCCAGACGTGTTAGGCTCGTTTTATTAACACGTTTATCTTGGTTAAATATACGTTTAACAGGTTAATTTAACTTAACCCAAGCCAACCCAATCCAGCCTATACACAAAAGATACCTGTATAATACTAAATACTGTACGATACTTGACCTAACCTAACTTAATCTAACCTAACTTAATCTAACCTAACTTAATCTAACCTAACTTAATCTAACCTAACTTAATCTAACCTAACTTAATCTAACCTAACTTATGTTAGGTAAGAAAACAATGCAAGATGATTATAGGTTTAGTCGTGAGGAATGAGTGGGATAGGAGTGGGATAGGAGTGGGGGAGGAGTGGAAGAAGAGTGGGGAAGGAGTGGGGAAAGAGTGGGGAGGAGTGGAAGAAGAGTGGGGAAGGAGTGGGGATGGAGTGGGGATGGAGTGGGGGGAGGAGTGGAGAAAGAGTAGGGAGGAGTGGAAGAAGAGTGGGGAAGGAGTGGGGATGGAGTGGGGATGGAGTGGGGGGAGGAGTGGAGAAAGAGTAGGGAGGAGTGGAAGAAGAGTGGGGAAGGAGTGGGGATGGAGTGGGGATGGAGTGGGGAGGAGTAGAAAGAGTGGGGAGGAGTAGAGAAGAGTGGAGAGTGGAAGAAATGGAGGAGTGGGGATGGAGTGGGGATGGAGTGGGGGAGGAGTGGAGAAAGAATAGGGAGGAAGAAGGTGGGAAGAGTGGGGATGGAGTGGGGATGGAGTGGGGATGGAGTGGGGATGGAGTGGGGAGAGGCGTGGGACTGATCTTCCCCTTGTGGTGTGATTCACACGTCCTGGTTATGACTAACCTGCACGTCAATCATCAATCATATTACCTTCTACCCGCTTCACTCAACCTGTCTCCATCAACCTTCTACCCGCTTCCCTCAACCTGTCTCCATCAACCTTCTACCCGCTTCCCTCAACCTGTCTCCATCAACCTTCTACCTACTTCCCTCAACCTGTCTCCATCAACCTTCTACCCGCTTCCCTCAACCTGTCTCCATCAACCTTCTACCGCTTCCTCAACCTGTCTCCATCAACCTTCTACCCGCTTCCCTCAACCTGTCTCCATCAACCTTCTACCCGCTTCCCTCAACTGTCTCCTGCTTCTCCCGCTCATCAACCTGTCTCATCAACTTCTACGCTTCACTCAACGTGTCTCCATCAACCTTCTACCCCTTCACTCAACGTGTCTCCATCAACCTTCTACCCACTTCCCTCAACGTGTCTCCATCAACCTTCTACCCGCTTCCCTCAACGTGTCTCCATCAACCTTCTACCCGCTTCACTCAACGTGTCTCCATCAACCTTCTACCCGCTTCACTCAACGTGTCTCCATCAACCTTCTACCCGCTTCACTCAACGTGTCTCCATCAACCTTCTACCCGCTTCACTCAACGTGTCTCCATCAACCTTCTACCCGCTTCACTCAACCTGTCTCCATCAACCTTCTACCCACTTCACTCAACGTGTCTCCATCAACCTTCTACCCGCTTCCTCAACGTGTCTCCATCAACCTTCTACCCACTTCCTCAACGTGTCTCCATCAACCTTCTACCGCTTCCCTCAACGTGTCTCCATCAACCTTCTACCACTTCACTCAACGTGTCTCCATCAACCTTCTACCCGCTTCACTCAACGTGTCTCCATCAACCTTCTACCCGCTTCACTCAACGTGTCTCCATCAACCTTCTACCCGCTTCACTCAACCTGTCTCCATCAACCTTCTACCGCTTCCTCAACCTGTCTCCATCAACCTTCTACCCGCTTCCCTCAACCTGTCTCCATCAACCTTCTACCCTTCCTCAACTGTCTCCATCAACCTTCTACCCGCTTCCCTCAACCTGTCTCCATCAACCTTCTACCCGCTTCACTCAACCTGTCTCCATCAACCTTCTACCCGCTTCCCTCAACCTGTCTCCATCAACCTTCTACCCGCTTCCCTCAACCTGTCTCCATCAACCTTCTACCCGCTTCACTCAACCTGTCTCCATCAACCTTCTACCCGCTTCACTCAACGTGTCTCCATCAACCTTCTACCCGCTTCACTCAACGTGTCTCCATCAACCTTCTACCCGCTTCCTCAACCTGTCTCCATCAACCTTCTACCCGCTTCCCTCAACGTGTCTCCATCAACCTTCTACCCGCTTCCCTCAACGTGTCTCCATCAACCTTCTACCCACTTCACTCAACGTGTCTCCATCAACCTTCTACCCGCTTCACTCAACGTGTCTCCATCAACCTTCTACCCGCTTCACTCAACGTGTCTCCATCAACCTTCTACCCGCTTCACTCAACGTGTCTCCATCAACCTTCTACCCGCTTCCCTCAACCTGTCTCCATCAACCTTCTACCCACTTCCCTCAACCTGTCTCCATCAACCTTCTCCACTTCCCTCAACCTGTCTCCATCAACCTTCTACCGCTTCACTCAACCTGTCTCCATCAACCTTCTACCCGCTTCACTCAACCTGTCTCCATCAACCTTCTACCCGCTTCACTCAACCTGTCTCCATCAACCTTCTACCCGCTTCCCTCAACCTGTCTCCATCAACCTTCTACCCACTTCCCTCAACGTGTCTCCATCAACCTTCTACCCGCTTCCCTCAACGTGTCTCCATCAACCTTCTACCCACTTCACTCAACGTGTCTCCATCAACCTTCTACCCGCTTCACTCAACGTGTCTCCATCAACCTTCTACCCGCTTCACTCAACGTGTCTCCATCAACCTTCTACCCGCTTCCTCAACTGTCTCCATCAACCTTCTACCCGCTTCCCTCAACCTGTCTCCATCAACCTTCTACCGCTTCCTCAACCTGTCTCCATCAACCTTCTACCCGCTTCACTCAACCTGTCTCCATCAACCTTCTACCCGCTTCACTCAACGTGTCTCCATCAACCTTCTACCCGCTTCACTCAACCTGTCTCCATCAACCTTCTACCCGCTTCACTCAACGTGTCTCCATCAACCTTCTACCCGCTTCCCTCAACCTGTCTCCATCAACCTTCTACCCGCTTCACTCAACCTGTCTCCATCAACCTTCTACCCACTTCACTCAACCTGTCTCCATCAACCTTCTACCGCTTCACTCAACGTGTCTCCATCAACCTTCTACCGCTTCACTCAACGTGTCTCCATCAACCTTCTACCGCTTCACTCAACGTGTCTCCATCAACCTTCTACCCGCTTCACTCAACGTGTCTCCATCAACCTTCTACCCGCTTCACTCAACGTGTCTCCATCAACCTTCTACCCACTTCACTCAACGTGTCTCCATCAACCTTCTACCCGCTTCACTCAACGTGTCTCCATCAACCTTCTACCCGCTTCACTCAACCTGTCTCCATCAACCTTCTACCCGCTTCACTCAACGTGTATCCATCAACCTTCTACCCGCTTCCCTCAACGTGTCTCCATCAACCTTCTACCCACTTCACTCAACGTGTCTCCATCAACCTTCTACCCGCTTCACTCAACCTGTCTCCATCAACCTTCTACCCGCTTCCCTCAACGTGTCTCCATCAACCTTCTACCCGCTTCACTCAACGTGTCTCCATCAACCTTTACCGCTTCCCTCAACGTGTCTCCATCAACCTTCTACCCGCTTCCTCAACCTGTCTCCATCAACCTTCTACCCGCTTCCTCAACGTGTCTCCATCAACCTTCTACCCGCTTCACTCAACGTGTCTCCATCAACCTTCTACCCGCTTCCTCAACGTGTCTCCATCAACCTTCTACCCGCTTCCCTCAACGTGTCTGCCCCTCAACTCTTACTTTCCCTTCATATACCTCTCATATACCTGTGATCAGTTTTGGGAGTCTTACTCTCAAAGCCCAACCAGAGACCAGGCTCGTCTGGTGTTAGCCTGGTCAACCAGGTTGTTGCTGCTGGTGGCCCGCTGACCCACATATCCATCACAGCCTGGTTGATCTGGCACCTGAAGATACTTGCCCAGTTTCCTCTTGAAGGCTTCTACACTTGTTCCAGCAGTGTTATTAATATCTTCTGGTAAGATGTTGAATAGTCTGAGGCCACGAATGTTGATACAGTGTTCTCTTATTGTGCCCACTGGACCCCTACTCTTCAATGGGTTTATTCTTCACTTCTTCCCATATTTCTCACTCGAGCCTGGCCCATGGCCGGGCTCAGAGAGTAGATAAACTCTCGAAACTCTTCAAAGGTATATCTATCAAAGTATGTTGTTATGGCAGTGTGCAGAGTGGAAAAAGGGCCATTATGTACTCTGCAGGTATATGTTATCATGTGTCTATCCTCTATTCCGGCGAGTATATATTTAGGACTTTATGGCGTTCCCAGTAATTTAAATGCTTTAGGGGCTCTATAATAGCCATAAATGATGTCTGTATATGTTTCAGCTCTGATATCTCTCATATCCTGAACGTGGCCGTCAACTCTGATATGAAAATTACCACCAATGCCACTATTTTCCTTGTTTTAAAAATTCTCACTACCCACCCCATCACTTTCCTGGCTTTTGTGACATTTGCCTTATTGTGTTCCTTAAAAGAAAGGTCAGCTGACATTATTACACCCAGGTCCTTTATGGCTTCTTCTATACAGTGTTCCTCTTGAGTTCTTCATTCTTTCCACATCTCAGCATTTGCAACTTGACATTAATGAACGTCATGTTATTCTCCACTGTCCACTGCAAGACTTTATTTACATCCTGCAATTTTTCAGTGTCTTCTATCGAGGTGATTTTCGTGTATATTTTGGTATCATCCGCAAATGATGATAAAAAAACTAGCGAGTGTTTTAATCTGTGTCAGTTATGAGGATAAGAAACAGTAGAGGCGCCAGGAGAGTACCTTGGGGTACCGAACTTTTGACCTAGCTAATACTTTTTGCGTTTTACTTAACCCAAATTACGCAAGTGAAGAGATTTGCTTGGAAAATAGTATGAAAGAAATCAACCAGAGTTGAAGAAGACATCCTGTCCCAGTATGGTAAATCCTGCAGTAAAACAGAGGTGGGAGACGTCTCAAGATGTCCTGTGGCTTGGTTGGCAACGCTCTCGCCTCACTGAGTGTCCGTGGTTCGATCCCCGATGTGGGTAGAAATACTGGGCTTGTTTCTTCACAATTAATTTCCCTGTTCACCTAGCAGTAAGTAGGTACCTGGGTGTTGTTGACTGGTGTGGGTGGCATCCTGGGGGACAAGATTGAAGGACCAAAATAGAAATAAGACAGTCCTCGATGACGCACTGACTTTTTTGGAGTTATCCTGGATGGCGAATCCTCCCTACCCAGGGTTATCCTGGGTGGCTAACTCTCCCTACCCTGGGTGGCTAACCCTCCATACCCTGGGTTATACTGTGTGGCTAACCCTCCCTACCCTGGGTGGCTAACCCTCCCTACCCTGGGTGGCTAACCCTCCCTACCCTGGGTTATCCTGGGTGGCTAACTCTCCATACTCTGGGTTATCTTGGGTGGCTAATCCTCCCTACCCTGGGTTATCTTGGGTGGCTAACCCTCCCTACCCTGGGTTATCCTGGGTGGCTAATCCTACGTACCCTGGGTTATTTCGGGTGGCTAACCCTCCATACCCTGGGTTATCCTGGGTGGCTAACCCTCCCTACCCTGGGTTATCCTGGGTGGCTAACCTCCTACCCTGGGTTATCCTGGGTGGCTAACCCTCCCTACCCTGGGTGGCTAACCCTCCCTACCCTGGGTGGCTAACCTCCCTACCCTGGGTGGCTAACCCTCCCTACCCTGGGTGGCTAACCCTCCTACCCTGGGTATCCTGGTGGCTAACCCTCTACCCTGGGTATCCTGGGTGGCTAACCCTCCCTACCCTGGGTGGCTAACCCTCCCTACCCTGGGTTAACCTGGGTGCTAACCCTCCTACCCTGGGTTATCCTGGGTGGCTAACTCTCCCTACCCTGGGTTATCTTGGTGGCTAACCTCCTACCCTGGGTTATCCTGGGTGGCTAACCTCCTACCCTGGGTTATCTGGGTGGTAACTCTCCCTAAAGGGTTATCCTGGGTGGCTAACCCTCCCTACCCTGGTTATCCTGGGTTACTAACACTCCCTACCCTGGGTTATCCTGGGTGGATAACCCTCCCTACCCTGGGTTATCCTGGGTGGCTAACCCTCCCTACCCTGGGTTTCTGGGTGACTAACCTCCCTACCCTGGGTTATCCTGGGTGACTAACCCCTACCCGTACCCTGGGTGACTAACTCCTACCTGGGTTATCTGGTGACTAACACTCCCTACCCTGGGTTATCCTGGGTGACTAACACTCCCTACCCTGGGTTATCCTGGGTGACTAACACTCCTACCCTGGGTTATCCTGGGTGACTAACACTCCTACCCTGGGTTATCCTGGGTGACTAACACTCCCTACCCTGGGTTATCCTGGGTGACTAACACTCCCTACCCTGGGTTATCCTGGGTGACTAACCTCCCTACCCTGGGTTATCCTGGGTGACTAACACTCCTACCCTGGGTTATCCTGGGTGACTAACCTCCCTACCCTGGGTTATCCTGGGTGACTAACCCTCCCTACCCTGGTTATCCTGGGTGACTAACACTCCTACCCTGGTTATCCTGGGTGACTAACACTCCTACCCTGGGTTATCCTGGGTGACTAACCTCCTACCCTGGGTTATCCTGGGTGACTAACACTCCCTACCCTGGGTTATCCTGGGTGACTAACCCTCCCTACCCTGGTTATCCTGGGTGACTAACACTCCTACCCTGGGTTATCCTGGGTGACTAACCTCCTACCCTGGGTTATCCTGGGTGACTAACACTCCCTACCCTGGGTTATCCTGGGTATAACCTCCTACCCTGGGTTATCCTGGGTGACTAACACTCCCTACCCTGGGTTATCCTGGGTGACTAACACTCCTACCCTGGGTTATCCTGGGTGACTACACCCCTACCTGGGTTATCCTGGTGACTAACCTCCTACCTGGGTTATCCTGGGTGACTAACACTCCCTACCCTGGGTATCCTGTGACTAACCCCTACCCTGGGTTATCCTGGGTGACTAACCTCCTACCCTGGGTTATCCTGGGTGACTAACACTCCCTACCCTGGTTATCCTGGGTGACTAACACTCCCTACCCTGGGTTATCCTGGGTGACTAACACTCCTACCCTGAGTTATCCTGGGTGACTAACACTCCTACCCTGGGTTATCCTGGGTGACTAACACTCCCTACCCTGAGTTATCCTGGGTGACTAACACTCCTACCCTGGGTTATCCTGGGTGACTAACACTCCTACCCTGGGTTATCCTGGGTGACTAACACTCCTACCCTGGTTATCCTGGGTGACTAACACTCCTACCCTGGGTTATCCTGGGTGACTAACACTCCTACCCTGGGTTACCTGATACACCTCCTGGTTGACTAACACTCCCTACCCTGAGGTTATCCTGGGTGACTAACACCCCACCCTGTATCCGTTAATACTGTTATCTGGTGACTAACCTCCTACCTGTTACCTTGACTAACACCTACCCTGGGTTATCCTGGGTGACTAACACTCCCTACCCTGGGTTATCCTGGGTGACTAACACTCCATACCCTGGGTTATCCTGGGTGACTAACACTTCCTACCCTGGGTTATCCTGGGTGACTAACACTCCCTACCTTGGGTTATCCTGGGTGACTAACACTCCTACTTGGGTTATCCTGGGTGACTAACACTCCTACCCTGGGTTATCCTGGGTGACTAACACTTCATACCCTGGGTTATCCTGGGTGACTAACACTCCTACCCTGGGTTATCCTGGGTGACTAACACTCCTACCTTGGTATCCTGGTGACTAACACTCCATACCCTGTTTCCTGGGTGACTAACACTCCCTACCCTGGGTTATCCTGGTGACTAACACTCCTACCCTAGTATCCTGGTACTAACTCCTACCCGGTTATCCTGGTGACTAACCTCCTACCCGGTATCCTGGTGACTACACTCCTACCCTGGTTACTTGACACCTCAGTTAATCCAACATTTATCTCTACACCACGCACACAGTACCAACACCTCCCCTTTGCCCCAGTACCAGTACCACCTCTGCCCCAGTACCAGTACAACTTCAGCCCCAGTACTAGTACCGCCTCTGCCCCAGTACCACCTCTGCCCCAGTCCCAGTACCACTTCAGCCCCAGTACTAGTACCACCTCTGCCACAGTACCAGTATCACCTCTGCCCCAGTACCAGTACCACCCTACCCCAGTACCAGTACCACCTCTGCCCCAGTACCACCTCTATTCCAGCACCACCTCTGTCCCAGTACCACTGCCCCAGTACCAGTACCACCTCTGCCCCAATACTAGTACCAGTACCTTTGTCCCAGCAGCTCTGGCTGATACTTCAATTAACATTAAAAACAATCAGCTGGTTCTTACACCCTGTGCTGCAGAATTTATGCTCTCCCACTACCTGTTGTAGCACCAACTACTACTTGTACTAACACCAATACCTGTGCTAACATCACAGGTTGAGGGAGGTGTGGGCATGACACCTGTGGTGTCATGCCCACACCTACCCACGCTTTTCCCTATTGGTTAAGCCCAGGAGGGGGGAATGGCCTCCTCACTTGTGTCATGTTTGTGTCGTTATTCATTGTTGTACGACATCATTTAACTATTATACGCGAGTAAACGACGCTTCTCTGATTATCGTTCACCGATTCCAGCTTCTCAGAGGCTTATATATATTGTCTAGAGTGGAAGTCTACTTTGAAATGAGATTTGTAGCTTTAAAAGAGATTTGTGGCTTTAAAAAAGAGATTTGTAGCTTTAAAAGGAGATTTGTAGGACTAACAGGCCAATGAGATGGCTGGCCTGTGAGATTCAGGACTCTCTTGCCATGAGTACAAACCCCACCCACTCCCTAGTTTATTCCTACACTTATCTGGAAGTGAATCAAAGTGTGTACCAGTGTTCTTGTGGGTTTTGTCTTAAGGATTTCATGTAGGATCTACATGTTTGTTTAAGGACCTGCCTTGTATGAGCCAGTAGGCCTTGTGCAGTGTTCCTCCATTCTTTTGTTCTTATGTTCTGTCTTGTGGATGGCTACAGAAGACCAGAGAGGGACTAACATTGGCGCTGTGTGCCCATTCTAAAGAGTGTTTGATGGTCAATGTTGATGTTCCATGTTTACTCTCCTTGGTCAAGGTCTTGACTACCGTATCTCAGTATTGTATCTGTCTTGCCTGGCTTATTTAAGGTGTTACCTGGAGGGTGTTCCAGGTGGTCAATGCCCCAGCGGCCCGGTTCATGACCAGGCTTCGCGGTGGATCAGGGCTTGATCAACCAGGCTGTTACTGTTGGCCGCACGTAAACCATCGTACGATCCACAGCCTGGCTGGTCAAGTACTGACTTTAGGTGTCTGTCCAGCGCCCTCTTGAAGACAGCCAGAGGTCTATTGGGAATCCCCCTTATGTATGCTGGGAGGCAGTTACTTGTATCCTATGATCTCATATACTGCATACATACCATAAATGTTCCCACAGTGTATCACAGTATACATAGTGTATAGACATTATCTCTCAGTGAACAGCAGGATTCGAACCTGCACACTCTGTATCAAAGTACACAGTACTTTCGCCACTCAGCCAGATCCCAAAGTACTGTGTACATAAGAACATAAGAAAGGAGGAACACTGCAGCAGGCCTGTTGGCCCATACTAGGCAGGTCCTTCATGCAGGTACTATCATACAGTGTGCAGGTTCGAATCCTGCTGTAGACTGAGAGATAATATTTGTTAAATGTTCGCCCATTTGCGAATTGTTAAGCATAGTGTCTAAAGTATTCGCTCACTGTAAATTGTAAATATACAATATTATGAGACGAGAGGAAGAACACTGGGTTTTGTACACTAATAAACATTAATTCTCAATGTATTGGAGTAAACATTTATAAGTGTGTATATTTAATATTTCACTTTGCTGAACAATATTCCCAGTTATTATTAAGATTCATCCTTGATGTTTTAACATCATAATAGAGACTCATCACCTCATACACTTCTCTCTGTTTACATTGTGCAATCCATTCAGGCACCAGACATGTATATATATATATATATATATATATATATATATATATATATATATATATATATATATATATATATATATATATATATATATTATAGCTATTTTTCAGGACACCCTTTCTTCACGCGTCATAGTTTGGTGGTGATAGAACAACGCAGTACTGTTGGCCTCTACTACAGGTAATGAACTTCATGAAAGTAGTGGTGGTGGTGGTGGTGGTGATTGTGGTGGTGGTGATTGGTGGTGGTGGTGGTGGTGGTGGTGGTGGTGGTGATGATGGTCTGGACCAGGACAATGGACCACGCCCGTTGCTCTCACAGTTCCTTCATTACTCAAGTTTTCGCCATTCTTCACAAGAAGCACTAGGAGCACCGCCAGCACCAGTAGTAACAGCACCACCAGCAGTAACAGCACCACCAGCAGTAACAGCACCACCAGCAGTAACAGCACCACCAGCAGTAACAGCACCACCAGCAGTAACAGCACCACCAGCAGTAACAGCATCACCAGCAGTAACAGCACCACCAGCACCAGCAGTAACAGCACCACCAGCAGTAACAGCAGCACCAGCACAACAGCATCACCAGCACAACAGCAGCACCAGCACAACAGCAGTAACAGCAGTAACAGCACCACCAGCAGTAACAGCACCACCAGCACCAGCAGTAACAGCAGCACTAGCACCAGCAGTAACAGCAGCACCAGCACCAGCAGTAACAGCACCACCAGCAGTAATAGCAGCACCAGCAGCACCCCACAGCACGTCACGACGAACACCGCCAGTGAAGAACACTGTTGGGGACAGTCAGGTTAGGTTAATGGATAGGACTTTTTTGTCTTAGAGATACGAAGAGGAGACAGAGGGTGTGTGTGTCAGATGTAGGAGTGAGGACCTGATTAGCAGATATAGGTCAGCGATAGACATAATTAGGAAAAAGAGAAGGCATCCTCTATAATGTTGGAAATGAATGGTTGTCCAGGGCAACTGGTGTTAATTGCTGGCTCGACAAACACTAAGAACATTGCAGTACCATTTATAGACAATTGGGACCTCTTTTATTGCAGAAATGACATGTATACCGGACTAGGTTCACTTATCTAGGGAAGGTGTGGAGGCTGTGAAGGGAGCTGTTAGGCCTTTAAACTATGTTCTTATGTTCCTATAAAAAAGGAGGAATAGTGCAGCAGGTTTATTGCTCTATTCTAGGCATGTCCTTCACAAGCCCAAACCCAGTAACAGAAAAACTGTCCAGCCCATTTTTAATGCTACTCAAAGAATAAGCTTTCATAACCTTATTAACTGGTATGGAAGTTCCACTCAAACCCAACCCCTCTCACTCATGAAGCTAGCCAAGGCTTAGCTTCAATAACCCTACTAGGCAGACTTTTCCACTCATCCACTACTCTATTTCCAAACCAATACTTTTCTATACCCTTTCTAAATCTAAACTTATCCAATTTAAATACATTATGTTGTATGGTGACTGTGCTGCTTTTGTTGCCGTAGAGCTTCACTGTAGAGCCACCAGCTCCTATACATGCCACGTTTTGTTCTGATATTGCATTCTGAGCTGTGTCCAGGTCTGCTGCTGCTGCCTGAAGCTCCTGCGTGTGTCTCCCACAGTTCCCACCTGTACTTCAACATCTGTCCCTTGATCTTGATGTCACACGTTCCATTTTGGAGACCCAGGTATGTTAATGTGGCACAATATGCTGTTTGTCTTTTTTACTGAGAAGACGCAATATCAAGCAGAGACTTTATTAATTGGTAAAGCCTTTGATGGATGAAATGCTTCTAATTGAAAGACCATAAAGTGCATATTATGGCTTATTAACATTCTTGTCAGTATATAATACCAGTGATATACACAGGTGGTGGTGGTGGGATTGATGGGTGTCGTGTGTCAGTAGTATGAGTAATGTTATTTTAGCACATGTATCATAATGATGTGGCATGTGTATCAGTGTTATTCTGGCACGTGTCTCATTAACAAGTAACTGTCAGTCCAGAGTATATTCAATAATCGTCCTTTTAAACAGACGCCATGTGTCGTATTTGCCAGCATATAAGGAGCGCTTTTTCCACAAAAGTCTTGAAATCGGGCCTCCAGCAGCAACAGTCTGCTTGACCAGGCAAGTACCAGACGAGCCTGACCCATGGCTGGGCTCCGATAGTGAAACTCTCGAAACTCTTCAAAGGTATATCAAAAGTATAACCAAATCTCATATAGAAACATCGCCTAACCTTCCTTAAATTAGCATATAATTTTTATTAGCTAAATTATGCTACGAGGGAGAGAGTAGGTTAGTTTAGACCCTGAAGTTTAGGGTGTGTTACCTCACATCTGTATCAGCACTCTCCTCAACGACCATCCAAACACCAGCACAGTTTTGGTCACCGTATTACAGAATGGATATAAATGCAATGGAAAACGTACAGAGGATGACAAAGTTGATCCCTTGTATCAGAAATCTTCCCTATGAGGATAGACTGAGGACCCTGAGTCTGCACTCTCTAGAAAGGCGTAGAATTAGGGGGAATATGATTGAAGTGTATAAATGGATAACAGGAATAAACAAAGGGGATGTAAATAGCGTGCTGAAAATATCCAGCCAAGACAGGACTCGCAGCAATGGTTTCAAGTTGGAAAAGTTCAGATTCAGGAAGGATATAGGAAAGCACTGGTTTGGTAATAGAGTTGTGGATGAGTGGAACAAACTCCCGAGTACCGTCATAGAAGCTAAGACGTTGTGTAGTTTTAAAAATAGGTTAGATAAATACATGGGTGGGTGTGGATGGGTGTGAGTTTGGACCTGACTAGCTTGTACTACCAGGTCAGTAGCTGTACTAATTCCTTAAGTGGAAGTGACCTGACCAGGTGGTCGGCTGGACAATTATATGAGTGGGTGCGGTTGGGTGTTAGTTGGTCCTGACTAGCTTGTGCTAGGTCAGATACAGTGCTCCTTCCTTAAGTGAATGTAACCTGACCTGGCTGGGTCGGGGCATTGGCTTAAGAGATTTGGACTTGCCTCGCATGGGCCAGTAGGCCTGCTGCAGTGTTCCTTCTTTCTTATGTTCTTATGTTAACAGACACGACTTAAGGTACGCCTGTGTCCTCCATAGTGACCACGTTAAGGTACGCCTGTGTCCTCCACAGTGACCACGTTAAGGTACGCCTGTGTCCTCCACAGTGACCACGTTAAGGTACGCCTGTGTCCTCCACAGTGGCCACGTTAAGGTACGCCTGTGTCCTCCACAGTGGCCACGTTAAGGTACGCCTGTGTCCTCCACAGTGACCACGTTAAGGTACGCCTGTGTCCTCCACAGTGACCACGTTAAGGTACGCCTGTGTCCTCCACAGTAGCCACTTTAAGGTACGCCTGTGTCCTCCACAGTGACCACGTTAAGGTACGCCTGTGTCCTCCACAGTGGCCACGTTAAGGTACGCCTGTGTCCTCCACAGTGGCCACGTTAAGGTACGCCTGTGTCCTCCACAGTGGCCACGTTAAGGTACGCCTGTGTCCTCCACAGTGACCACGTTAAGGTACGCCTGTGTCCTCCACAGTGACCACGTTAAGGTACGCCTGTGTCCTCCACAGTGGCCACGTTAAGGTACGCCTGTGTCCTCCACAGTGGCCACGTTAAGGTACACCTGTGTCCTCCACAGTGACCACGTTAAGGTACGCCTGTGTCCTCCACAGTGACCACGTTAAGGTACGCCTGTGTCCTCCACAGTGACCACGTTAAGGTACACCTGTGTCCTCCACAGTGGCCACGTTAAGGTACGCCTGTGTCCTCCACAGTGGCCACGTTAAGGTACACCTGTGTCCTCCACAGTGACCACGTTAAGGTACGCCTGTGTCCTCCACAGTGACCACGTTAAGGTACGCCTGTGTCCTCCACAGTGACCACGTTAAGGTACGCCTGTGTCCTCCACAGTGACCACGTTAAGGTACGCCTGTGACCTCCACAGTGACCACGTTAAGGTACGCCTGTGTCCTCCACAGTGGCCACGTTAAGGTACGCCTGTGTCCTCCACAGTGGCCACGTTAAGGTACGCCTGTGTCCTCCCCAGTGACCACGTTAAGGTACACCTGTGTCCTCCATAGTGACCACGTTAAGGTACGCCTATGTCCTCCACAGTGACCACGTTAAGGTACACCTGTGTCCTCCACAGTGGCCACGTTAAGGTACGCCTGTGTCCTCCACAGTGGCCACGTTAAGGTACACCTGTGTCCTCCACAGTGGCCACGTTAAGGTACGCCTGTGTCCTCCAGTGACCACGTTAAGGTACGCCTGTGTCCTCCACAGTGACTCCACGTACCTGTGTCCTCCACAGTGGCCACGTTAAGGTACGCCTGTGTCCTCCACAGTGGCCACGTTAAGGTACACCTGTGTCCTCCACAGTGGCCACGTTAAGGTACGCCTGTGTCCTCCACAGTGACCACGTTAAGGAACGCCTGTGTCCTCCACAGTGACTCCACGTACCTGTGTCCTCCACAGTGGCCACGTTAAGGTACGCCTGTGTCCTCCACAGTGGCCACGTTAAGGTACGCCTGTGTCCTCCACAGTGACCACGTTAAGGTACGCCTGTGTCCTCCACAGTGACTCCACGTACCTGTGTCCTCCACAGTGGCCACGTTAAGGTACGCCTGTGTCCTCCACAGTGGCCACGTTAAGGTACACCTGTGTCCTCCACAGTGGCCACGTTAAGGTACGCCTGTGTCCTCCACAGTGACCACGTTAAGGTACGCCTGTGTCCTCCACAGTGACTCCACGTACCTGTGTCCTCCACAGTGGCCACGTTAAGGTACGCCTGTGTCCTCCACAGTGGCCTCGTTAAGGTACGCCTGTGTCCTCCACAGTGGCCACGTTAAGGTACGCCTGTGTCCTCCACAGGATGATTCATAGCACATCCTCACAGAACAAGATCTTAGACGTCGACGATGTCTGGAAGCCTCACTCATCACCCTCACCAACACCATAGAACATAATAATAGAAATTACAAAATTTCAAAAACATTATCATACAAGATACTGAACCAGGCAAAGCATCACCTACTTAACAACACAGGAGTCACGTGATCACACTGTATTCGTGTCCTCACCCAACATGTCTTTCTTCAGGTCACTATGTGTCACTCACACCTCACTCTCGGCCTTAATATACTGACTTGTAAACCTCTGTATAAGAACATATAAGCAGGCCTGATGGCCCATACTAGGCAGGTCCTTCACAAATCTATCCCACTAACAGAATAAACGCTACCCAAGCAATAAGCTTTGATAATTCTATTTACTTACGTATATTATAAGTGATCAAGGACCAGGACCGAAACGTTCTCTAATAAATATGTGCTAGTGTTTGCTGAAGTGTCGAACATAAGAATGGAGGAACACTGCAGGAGGCCTATTAGCCCATACTAGGTACGTCCTTCTCTAAACCAACCATTCCCACCCACCCATGACATGCCCTGACAGTGGACATGACACGTGTTCTGAGGTAACTAAATCTAAGTCGTATCAGTGAGTGTGAAATAAATAAGTGTAATGTGGCCAAGACTTTTGAAGATTCTCCCTTTGTATTTAAGGGAATTACCACCCACAGGCCTCCAGCCATCTTCAGTAGGGAACTTTAGGTGGTCAAACCATACCATGGGCGGGGATAGAACCCGCGATCAAAGAGTCATACAACTCCAGACCGACGAGCTAGCCACTGGGCCAGCCAGCCAGACGGCCTGGTCTGGGACCGCGTCGCAGGAGCGATGACACCACCTGGAACTTAACAGGAAGTTAACAAGTAGGAACACCAGTACCACTACCACCACAACTACCACTACCAACCACTACTACCATCACAACTACAACCACTACTGCCACCACAACCAATACTCCCACCACAACCACTACTACCACCACAACCACTACTACCACCACAACCACTACTACCACCACAACCACTACTACCACCACAACCACTACTACCATCACAACCACTACTACCATCACAACCACTACTACCACCACAACCACTACTACCATCACACCACTACTACCATCACACCACTACTACCACCACAACCACTACTCCCACACAACCAATACTCCACCACAGCCACTACTACCACCACAACCACTACTACCACCACAGCCACTACTCCCACCACAACCACTACTCCACCACAACCACTACTACCACCACACCACTACTACCATCACAACCACTACTACCATCACAACCACTACTACCACCACAACCACTACTCCCACCACAACCAATACTCCCACCACAACCACTACTACCACCACAACCACTACTACCATCACAACCACTACTACCATCACAACCACTACTACCACCACAACCACTACTCCCACCACAACCACTACTCCACCACAACCACTACCACCACACCACTACTCCCACCACAACCACTACTACCACCACAACCACTACTACCATCACAACCACTACTACCATCACAACCACTACTACCATCACAACCACTACTACCATCACAACCACTACTCCATCACAACTACAACCACTACTGCCACCACAACCACTACTACCATCACAACTACAACCAATACTCCCACCACAACCACTCTACCACCACAACCACTACTCCACCACAGCCACTACTACCACCACAACCACTACTACCACCACAACCACTACTCCACCAACCACTACTACCACCACAACCACTACTACCACCACAACCACTACTACCACCACAACCACTACTACCACCACAACCACTACTACCACCACAACCACTACTACCACCACAACCACTACTACCACCACAACCACTACTACCACCACAACCACTACTCCCACCACAACCACTACTACCATCACAACTACAACCACTACTCCCACCACAACCACTACTACCATCACAACTACAACCACTACTGCCACCACACTACCACTACCAACCACTACTACCATCCAACTACAACCACTACTGCCACCACAACCAATACTCCCAGCACAACCACTACTGCCACCACAACCACTACTCCCACCACAACCACTACTACCACCACAACCACTACTACCACCACAACCACTACTACCACCACAACCACTACTACCATCACAACTACAACCAATACTCCCACCACAACCACTACTACCACCACAACCACTACTGCCACCACACCACTACTGCCACCAACCACTACTACCACCACACCACTACCACCACAACCTACTACCACCACACCACTACTACCATCACAACTACAACCAATACTCCCACCACAACCACTACTACCACCACAACCACTACTACCACCACAACCACTACTACCACCACAACCACTACTACCACCACAACCACTACTACCACCACAACCACTACTACCATCACAACCACTACTACCATCACAACTACAACCACTACTGGTAAATTAGACACATATGCAACACTTGGGTATCTTTATTGAGGAAACGTTTCGCCACACAGTGGCTTCATCAGTCCATACAAAGGAGCATGGTGAAGAACAGGAGGAGTGTGAGGTTGTCAGTCCCTCAGTCTTGGGCACGACCTACTTCCACATTGAACAAATGTGACACCTCCTACAACTGCTGCACCTCTCCTGTCTACAGTATGTAAGCTTCCTCTACGCTCATATGCTGTTATTCTATTCAAGATTGATGGACTGACAACATCGACTCAAGATTGAGGGACTGACAACCTCACACTCCTCCTGTTCTTCACCATGCTCCTTTGTATGGACTGATGAAGCCACTGTGTGGCGAAACGTTTCCTCAATAAAGATACCCAAGTGTTGCATATGTGTCTAATTTACCAACTCGTCGGTTCTCTGAACCATTCATTCAACCACTACTACCACCACAACCACTACTACCACCACAACCACTACTGCCACCACAACCACTACTACCACCACAACCACTATTACCACCACAACCACTACTACCACCACAACCACTACTACCACCACAATCACCACTACTCCCATCACAACCACTACTGACACCACAACCATTACTACCACCACACCACTACTCCACCACAACAACTACTCCACCACAACCACTACCATCACAACCACTACTCCCACCACAACCACTACTCCACCACAACCACTACTACCCCACAACCACTACTCCACCACACCACTACTACCATCACAATCACAACCACTACTACCACACACCACTACTGCCACCACAACCACTACTGCCACCACAGCCACTACTCCACCACAACCACTATTCCACCACACCACTACTACCACCACAACCACTACTACCACCACACCACTACGCCACACCACTACTCCACCACACCACTATTCCACCACACCACTACTACCACCACAACCACTACTACCACCAAACCACTACTGCCACCACAACCACTACTACCACCACAACCACTACTACCACCACAACCACTACTGCCACCACAACCACTACTGCCACCACAACCACTATTACCACCACAACCACTACTCCACCACAGCCACTCTGCCACCACAACCACTACTGCCACCACAACCACTATTACCACCACACCACTACTACCACCACAACCACTACTACCACCACAATCACCACTACTCCCATCACAACCACTATGACACCACACCATTACTACCACCACAACCACTACTACCACCACAACACTCTCACCACCCTACCACCCATCACAACCACTACTCCACCACAACCACTACTCCCACCACAACCACTACTACCACCACAACCACTACTCCACCACAACCACTACTACCATCACAATCACAACCACTACTACCACCACAACCACTACTGCCACCACAACCACTACTACCACCACAACCACTACTGCCACCACAACCACTACCACCCCAACTACCACTACTACCACCACTACCAACTACTACTACCATCACAACTACAACCACTACTACCACCACAACCACTACTCCCACCACAACCACTACTACCATCACAACCACTACTCCCACCACAACCACTATTACCACCACAACCACTACTACCACCACAACCACTACTACCACCACAACCACTACTACCACCACAACCACTACTCCCACCACAACCACTACTACCATCACAACCACTACTCCCACCACAACCACTATTACCACCACAACCACTACTACCACCACAACCACTACTACCACCACAACCACTACTACCACCACAACCACTACTACCATCACAATCACACCACTACTCCACCACACCACTCTGCCACCACACCACTACTACCACCACACCACTACTGCCACCAACCACTACCACCCCACTCCACTACTCCACCACTCCACACTACTACCTCACAACTACAACCACTACTACCACCACAACCACTACTCCACCACAACCACTACTACCATCACAACCACTATCCCACCACAACCACTACTGCCACCACAACCACTACTACCATCACACCACTACTCCACCACAACCACTCTACCATCACACCACTACTATCACACCACTCGCCACCACAACCACTACTCATCACACCACTACTCCCACCACAACCACTACTCCCACCACAACCACTACTACCATCACAACCACTACTCCACCACAACCACTACTGTCACCACACCACTATTACCACCACACCACTACTCACCACAACTACTACTCCACCACACCACTACTACCCCAGCCACTACTACAACCATACTACTACCACTTCACCACTACTACCATCACCACCACTACTACCATCACCACCACAACCACTATTACCAACACAACACTAGCACCACAACCAACCATTACCACCACCACAACTAACCACTACTACCAACACATCAACCACTATTACCACCACTACCACAACCAACCATTACTACCACAAAAACCATTCCAACTAACCACTACTACCACCACCACAGCCTCTACTACCACCACAACAACCACTACCACTACAACCACACTACCACCACACAACCGAGCATTACTACCACAACCACCACTACAACCACAATACCACCACAACCACCACTACTACAAAACCCCACCAACCACAACAACCCCACAACCAATCACTACTACCACAACAACCACCATTATCACAAAAACAGCAATCACCACTACCACCAGCACAGTTACCATACCACCACCACTACAATCAGCACCAGTTCTATTACCTCAACCACCACTCTTAGCATAGATATTACCATCACTACCACAATCAAAACCACCACCACCACCACCACCATCAACCACTAACACGAAGGTACTGTCAGCGTTCACATTTAGTCCACCAGATCGATGCAGGGAAGAGAAGTGGCAGGTAGCAGAGCTGATGAAGAGGGAGATGGAGGAATTGAAGAAAGAGGAGGTGGAGGTGAAAGAAGAGGGAGATGGAGGAATTGAAGAAAGAGGGGAGGTGGAGGATGAAGAAAGAGGAGACGTGGAGGTGAAGAGGGGAGGTGGAGGTTGAAGAAAGAGGGAGGTGGAGAATTGACGGGAGATGGGAGAGAAGGGGAATAGGGGAACTGAAAAAAAGATGGAAAGAAGAAATTTGTGGCAGTGAAACATAAGGGGATTGAGAAAGGAAGGTCTGGGACCAGTATGTCTGGGTCTGGGACCAGTGTGTCTGGGTCTGGGACCAGTGTGTGTGCCTTGGTCTAGGACCAGTGTGTGGGTGCCTTGGTTTGGGACCAGTGTATGTGTGTCTTAGTCTGGGACCAGTGTGTGTCTTGGTCTGGGACCAGTGTGTGTGTCTTGGTCTGGGACCAGTGTGTGTGTTTTGGTCTGGGACCAGTGTGTGTCTTGGTCTGGGACCAGTGTGTGTCTTGATCTGTGATCAGTGTGTGTGTCTTGGTCTGTTACCAGTGTGTATGTGTCTTGGTCTGTTACCAGTGTGTATGTGTCTTGGTCTGTTACCAGTGTGTATGTGTCTTGGTCTGTGACCAGTGTGTGTGAGGGTCTTGGTCTGGGACCAGTGTGTATGTGTGTCTTGGTCTGTGACCAGTGTGTGTGTGTGTCTTGGTCTGTGACCAGTGTGTGTGTGTGTCTTGGTCTGGGACCAGTGTGTGCCTGGTCTGGAGTGTGTGCCCTGGTCTGGGACCAGTGTGTGTACCCTGGTCTGGGACCAGTGTGTACCTGATCTGGGACCAGTGTGTGCCTGGTCTGGGACCGAGTGTGTGTCCTGGTCTGGGACCAGTGTGGTACCTGGTGGGACCGGGTGTGTACCCTGGTCTGGGACCAGTGTGTGTACCGTGGTCTGGGACCAGTGTGTGTACCTGTCGGGACCAGTGTTTTACCGTGGTCTGGGACCAGTGTGTGTACCTGATCTGGGACCAGTGTGTACCTGGTCTGGGACCAGTGTGTGTACCTGGTCTGGGACCAGTGTGTGTACCCTGGTCTGGGACCAGTGTGTGTACCCTGGTCTGGGACCAGTGTGTGTACCCTGGTCTGGGACCGTGTGTACCTGGTCTGGGACAGTGTGTGTGACTTGATCTGGGACCAGTGTGTGTCCTGATCTGGGACCAGTGTTTTCCTGTCTGGGCCCAGTGTGTGTCCTGGTCTGGGACAGTGTGTGCCTGGTCTGGGACCAGTGTGTGTCCTGATCTGGGACCAGTGTGTCCTGGTCTGGGACCAGTGTGTGTGACGATCTGGGACCGGTGTGTACCCTGATCTGGGACCAGTGTGTCCCTGATCTGGGACCAGTGTGGTACCGTGGTCTGGGACCAGTGTGTGCCTGATCTGGGACCAGTGTGTGTACCTGGTCTGGGACCAGTGTGTACCCTGGTCTGGGCCCAGTGTGTGACCGTGGTCTGGGACCAGTGTGTGTACCGTGGTCTGGGACCAGTGTGTGTACCGTGGTCTGGGACCGGACGGCATCGGTGATGCCCCTAGAAACCACCATCAGGTAAACCTGCCTGGAGTCTACCTGGGGCCACCGCCCGCGACCCGGGTCCAGACAGGACTCGTGGTTAAAGACGTGATCAACCAGACTGTCGGTGTTGTCCACAAACGTATCCACCACAGCCTGGCTGATCAAGAATTAACCTGAGCAATTTATCAAGTTCCCTCTTGAAGATAGCTAGGTGTGTGTGTGTGTGTGTGATTTTCCTTATGAATGGAATTGAAAAGTCTTGGTCCCTTCACACTTACATCTTAGAATTCTCATAGTGCCCCCTTTTCACTATGGGGTAGGGGGTAGGGAGGTATTTTGTCAGCCTCTAGCTATCTTAGGGAGTAATTTCTGTGTGCAGATTTGGCATCAATCACTTTTTTTTTATACATATTAATTCTATAGGCTAAGAGTTGTTATCCTAAGTCAGCTACTTTCAAAACCCAGCCCTATCTAAGGTGTACTACCCCTCCTCCCCAGGATACCACCATGACAGTCTACTAACACCCAGGTACCTACTTACTGCTAGGTGAACAGGGACAACAGGTGTAAGGAAACATACCCAACGTTTCCACCGCACCAGAGATCGATCCATGGACACTCATTATGTGAGCTGAGTGCACTGCCAACCAAGCCACGGGACACCAACGGAAACCTAAAATATATAGATTCTATTCTTGGGTCATCTGCAATACTGTCCAGCTGGGACTAACAAAAAGGTAATTTGAATATACAACCATCCCAAGATATGTCGAAATCTTCTGAATAAAGACACAGGTGACTCCAGTTCTGCAAGATCTTTCACTCATAAATACGCCGTAGTAATGATGTAGGAAGATCTCACATTCAAGGATCACAACAATGTTGTTATTGGTACCACAAGGAAAATGATAGACTGGATAACTAGAACTTTCAAGACAAGAGATGTTGAGTCAATGATGATACTCTTCAAGTCACTTGTTCTCTCCAGGCTGGAATACTGTTGTATACTGACCACCACCTTCAAGACACACCAAACTGCTGGAAAACGTACAGAGAACTTTCACTGCTCGTATACATTCACTCAAACATCTGAACTATTGTTAATGTTTAATGTCCCTTCAAATGTATTCCTTGAAATGTAGGCGAAATGTACATAATTTATACCTTGAAAATCCTGGTGAGACTGATCCCAACCAAAACACTGAAATTACTCCGTATAGCAAGAGACTTGGCAGACGGTGCAAAATACCTCCACTAAAGAGCAGGGGCGCGACGAGTGCACTAAGAGAACTCCATTAGTATCAGAGGTCCCCGACTCTCGAACGCCATCCCTCCGTATATAAGGGGTTATATACAAACCTCTGGCTGTCTTTAAGGAAACTGGACAAGTTCCTGGAATCAGTGCCTGACCAGCAGGGTTGTGGTTCGTACGTTGGACTGGGTATAGCCAGCAGTAACAACCTGGTTGATAAGGCCTTGATCTACCAGGAGGCCTGGTCTGGGACCTGGCAGTAAGGGCACTGACCCCCGGAAATGTACCAGGAACGCCATTCTGAACATGCAAACGATAATCACTGGCATTCTATAGTTGCAGGAAGCGGAAGGAAAAAAAGAATGACAAGAAATGTTAAGAATGTATCATGATTCAAGAACGCTGCTAGACAAGAATCAAAGTCAATAGAAGGCTCGTCAGAACCATAGAAGGCTCGTCAGAACCATAGAAGGCTCGTCAGAACCATAGAAGGCTCGTCAGAACCATAGAAGGCTCGTCAGAACCATAGAAGGCTCGTCAGAACCATAGAAGGCTCGTCAGAACCATAGAAGGCTCGTCAGAACCATAGAAGGCTCGTCAGAACCATAGAAGGCTCGTCAGAACCATAGAAGGCTCGTCAGAACCATATACCAAGTCTGCCCAACAAGATCCACAACAACAACTAGCAATACATCATCTGTTGTATTGCTGAAAATGTATAAAATAACGACAAGTTGATAATTAAGACACATGTGTAAGTTCTGTGTCTTTACTGACGTTTACACAGTAGAAGTTTCAACATTAAATATATATCCTTATGACATTAAAGAAATAAGTGAAATACTGAAGTCACAATAAGACTGTTCAGTGAACCAGTCATCAGTCTACACAATAAGACTGTTCAGTGAACCAGTCATCAGTCTACACAATAAGACTGTTCAGTGAACCAGTCATCAGTCTACACAATAAGACTGTTCAGTGAACCAGTCATCAGTCTACACAATAAGACTGTTCAGTGAACCAGTCATCAGTCTACACAATAAGACTGTTCAGTGAACCAGTCATCAGTCTACACAATAAGACTGTTCAGTGAACCAGTCATCAGTCTACACAATAAGACTGTTCAGTGAACCAGTCATCAGTCTACACAATAAGACTGTTCAGTGAACCAGTCATCAGTCTACACAATAAGACTGTTCAGTGAACCAGTCATCAGTCTACACAATAAGACTGTTCAGTGAACCAGTCATCAGTCTACACAATAAGACTGTTCAGTGAACCAGTCATCAGTCTACACAATAAGACTGTTCAGTGAACCAGTCATCAGTCTACACAATAAGACTGTTCAGTGAACCAGTCATCAGTCTACACAATAAGACTGTTCAGTGAACCAGTCATCAGTCTACACAATAAGACTGTTCAGTGAACCAGTCATCAGTCTACACAATAAGACTGTTCAGTGAACCAGTCATCAGTCTACACAATAAGACTGTTCAGTGAACCAGTCATCAGTCTACACAATAAGACTGTTCAGTGAACCAGTCATCAGTCTACACAATAAGACTGTTCAGTGAACCAGTCATCAGTCTACACAATAAGACTGTTCAGTGAACCAGTCATCAGTCTACACAATAAGACTGTTCAGTGAACCAGTCATCAGTCTACACAATAAGACTGTTCAGTGAACCAGTCATCAGTCTACACAATAAGACTGTTCAGTGAACCAGTCATCAGTCTACACAATAAGACTGTTCAGTGAACCAGTCATCAGTCTACACGATAAGACTGTTCAGTGAACCAGTCATCAGTCTACACAATAAGACTGTTCAGTGAACCAGTCATCAGTCTACACAATAAGACTGTTCAGTGAACCAGTCATCAGTCTACACAATAAGACTGTTCAGTGAACCAGTCATCAGTCTACACAATAAGACTGTTCAGTGAACCAGTCATCAGTCTACACAATAAGACTGTTCAGTGAACCAGTCATCAGTCTACACAATAAGACTGTTCAGTGAACCAGTCATCAGTCTACACAATAAGACTGTTCAGTGAACCAGTCATCAGTCTACACAATAAGACTGTTCAGTGAACCAGTCATCAGTCTACACGATAAGACTGTTCAGTGAACCAGTCATCAGTCTAACAATAAGACTGTTCAGTGAACCAGTCATCAGTCTACACAATAAGACTGTTCAGTGAACCAGTCATCAGTCTACACAATAAGACTGTTCAGTGAACCAGTCATCAGTCTACACGATAAGACTGTTCAGTGAACCAGTCATCAGTCTACACAATAAGACTGTTCAGTGAACCAGTCATCAGTCTACACAATAAGACTGTTCAGTGAACCAGTCATCAGTCTACACGATAAGACTGTTCAGTGAACCAGTCATCAGTCTACACAATAAGACTGTTCAGTGAACCAGTCATCAGTCTACACAATAAGACTGTTCAGTGAACCAGTCATCAGTCTACACAATAAGACTGTTCAGTGAACCAGTCATCAGTCTACACAATAAGACTGTTCAGTGAACCAGTCATCAGTCTACACAATAAGACTGTTCAGTGAACCAGTCATCAGTCTACACAATAAGACTGTTCAGTGAACCAGTCATCAGTCTACACAATAAGACTGTTCAGTGAACCAGTCATCAGTCTACCAATAAGACTGTTCAGTGAACCAGTCATCAGTCTACACAATAAGACTGTTCAGTGAACCAGTCATCAGTCTACACAATAAGACTGTTCAGTGAACCAGTCATCAGTCTACACAATAAGACTGTTCAGTGAACCAGTCATCAGTCTACACAATAAGACTGTTCAGTGAACCAGTCATCAGTCTACACAATAAGACTGTTCAGTGAACCAGTCACCAGTCTACAGACTGGTGACCCTAGCAAGTTTTTGATGAGACACAAAACACTGTCAACATCTCCAGGATCTGAAGAAGGTCACTCAACATGCATGTTGATGGTGTCCTAGACCCCACCTTTGAGAACACCATATTCACCAAACATTGCAAGAAATCACTCTCTTGAGCCTTTAGTATTCTATGGAGAAGGAGTCTGGACAAAAGTCATTCCACAGCCATTAAAAAAACACTGATATCGTGTCACTTCACAAGGTGGCAGTGTACCAAATGCAAAAAAACTACAGACCAATAATGTTAACTTTACATATTACCAGAGTCTATGAACGAGTCTTAAGAAGCAAGATTGCCAGTCACAAGGAACTACAACAATTGCACAATCAATGCAGCTTGAGTTTCAATGTCTCCTAATATAAGAATATAAGAAAGAAGGAACACAGCAGCAGGAATACTGGCCTATGAGAGGCACGTCCAAGTCTCCTACCGGCTTAAGCCAATGCCCCAACCTAGTCAGGTCAGGTCATGTTCATTTGCTTTGTCTGCTGTCGTAAGGTAAAGTCTAGACTTCACCTTACGACAGCAGACAAAGCAAATGCGATAGTAATTATGGAGAAGGTAGATTACAGGGAAAAAAATAACGAATTATTAGGAGAGAGAGAAAGTGAGGTGCCCTTTAAGGCAGGTCTCTCCTGCCTTGCACAACTGCTGCATCATTACGATGCTGTCCTGGAGGCTCTGGAAGACACGCTAAATGCTCATATATTACCTTCAATATACCTCTGATGAGTTTCGAGTCTTTCTATTCCTGGAGCCTGGCCATGGGCCAGGCTTGACTGGTGCTAGCACGATCAACCAAGCTGTTGATACTGGTGGCCCATTGCTCCACATGTCCATCACTGATTTTGCGAAAGCGTTTATCAAGTGCGACCATGGTGTGAGTGCGACCATGGTGTGAGTGCGACCATGGTGTGAGTGCGACCATGGTGTGAGTGCGACCATGGTGTGAGTGCGACCATGGTGTGAATGCGACCATGGTGTGAGTGCGACCATGGTGTGAATGCGACCATGGTGTGAGTGCGACCATGGTGTGAGTGCGACCATGGTGTGAGTGTCGACCATGGTGTGAATGCGACCATGGTGTGAGAGCGACCATGGTGTGAGTGCGACCATGGTGTGAGTGCGACCATGGTGTGAGTGCGACCATGGTGTGAGTGCGACCATGGTGTGAGTGCGACCATGGTGTGAGAGCGACCATGGTGTGAGTGCGACCATGGTGTGAGAGCGACCATGGTGTGAGAGCGACCATGGTGTGAGTGCGACCATGGTGTGAGAGCGACCATGGTGTGAGTGCGACCATGGTGTGAGGCGACCATGGTGTGAGTGCGACCATGGTGTGAGAGCGACCATGGTGTGAGTGCGACCATGGTGTGAGAGCGACCATGGTGTGAGTGCGACCATGGTGTGAGAGCGCATAAAATGGGTCCAAAAGAATAACAGGAAAAATGCGCAAATGGAAATAAAAATTCTTAGCAACTAGTGACATACATAAATATATATTAACCGGTAACAATTAACCAATCATCAGTACCTCCGGTTTTGTTGGTATATTCAGGTATATCAAGGTTCTTCCTGTCTTGCTGGTATATCCAGGTATATCAAGGTTCTTCCTGTCTTGCTGGTATATCCAGGTATATCAAGGTTCTTCCTGTCTTGCTGGTATATCCAGGTATATCAAGGGTCTTCCTGTTTTGTTGGTATATTCAGGTATATCAAGGTTCTTCCTGTCTTGCTGGTATATCCAGGTTCTTCCTGTTTTGTTGGTATATCCAGGTATATCAAGGTTCTTCCTGTCTTGCTGGTATATCCAGGTATATCAAGGTTCTTCCTGTTTTGTTGGTATATCCAGGTATATCAAGGTTCTTCCTGTTTTGTTGGTATATTCAGGTATATCAAGGTTCTTCCTGTTTTGTTGGTATATCCAGGTTCTTCCTGTTTTGTTGGTATATCCAGGTATATCAAGGTTCTTCCTGTCTTGCTGGTATATCCAGGTATATCAAGGTTCTTCCTGTCTTGCTGGTATATCCAGGTATATCAAGGGTCTTCCTGTTTTGTTGGTATATCCAGGTATATCAAGGGTTCTTCCTGTTTTGTTGGTATATCCAGGTATATCAAGGGTCTTCCTGTTTTGTTGGTATATCCAGGTATATCAAGGGTCTTCCTGTTTTGTTGGTATATCCAGGTTCTTCCTGTTTTGTTGGTATATCCAGGTATATCAAGGTTCTTCCTGTTTTGTTGGTATATCCAGGTATATCAAGGGTCTTCCTGTTTTGTTGGTATATCCAGGTATATCAAGGTTCTTCCTGTCTTGTTGGTATATCCAGGTATATCAAGGTTCTTCCTGTCTTGTTGGTATATCCAGGTATATCAAGGTTCTTCCTGTCTTGTTGGTATATCCAGGTATATCAAGGTTCTTCCTGTCTTGCTGGTATATCCAGGTATATCAAGGTTCTTCCTGTCTTGCTGGTATATCCAGGTATATCAAGGTTCTTCCTGTTTGCTGGTATATCCAGGTTTCTTCCTGTCTTTGCTGGTAAATAATTCCCAGCCTTACCAGCCAGGTCTGTCCTGTTTTGTTGGATCCAGGTATAGTGCAGGCCGGTCTTGTGGGTAATCCAGGTATATCAGGTTCTTCCTGTCTTGTGGTACCAGGTCTAGTCAGGCCAGTCTTGTTGGCAAGCCAGGTTCTCTGGTGGAATCCAGGTATTGGGGTCCCTGTTGGCCATATCAGTATAGCCAGGTCTTCCTATTTATTTGGATATAACTATATCAGTTTCCTGTCTTTTATATCCAGGAGCCCGTCTCCATGGAATCCGGGAAAGGTTCTTCCTCGTCTGGTGGTTGCCTGGTCAACCAGGCTGTTATTGCTGGAGGCCCGCTGTTCCATCTGACTTCAGTATTCGCTTAAATTCAGTCAATCACCTGGATTATTGGGACTGCTTGAAGTCCCTTGAACTGTACTCCCTGGAACGTAGGCGAGAAAGATACATTATAATTTATGCCAGGTAAAATTTTAGAGAAATTTAGTCTCAAATTTGTGCACTGGAATCATTCCCTACGAAAGCAAGAAGCATGGCAGATGGTGCAAAAATACCTCCAATGAAAAGCAGGGAGATGCCAAGAAATGTAAAGGTACCAAGACTCTTCAACACCCTCCATTCATACATAAGGGGAATTACTAACATACTCCTGGCTGTCTTCAAGAGGGTGGTTGATAAGTTCCTTAAGTTAGTTCCTGATCAGCCAGGCTGTGGTGAATACGTTGGTCTGTTTCCAGGTGGCACCAACAGCCTGACCAGTGCCACACCATCTATGACAGAAGCTGGTGGTAGTTTTAAACCTTCTATGACAGTAGCTGGTGCCAGTGTGTTGACAAGTGCCACACCATCTATGACAGCCTCACGCCGCTGGCACCAACAGCCTGACTGACAGCCCTAACAGCCAGAGAACTTTAGCATCCTCTCACAGGTAAATCACAGGTAACTTAACTAAGTTACAAGTTCCACAAGCACTTACAACTTAGAACAATCAAGAAACTTATCAATATCACTGAAAGTATTCAGTCAAGTCTTCCCTACAAGATGGCAGCCTGAACGCTGACGGGATCTTGATTCGTGGAAGTGGCGCAGTTTCCCCTTTCCTCGGATCAAACATGATTGCCTCCCGTTCCCCATGAATACATCAATAATCAATCTTCTTAGTATAAAAGAGTAACTTATTTCCTATTGACAGAACATTGTTCATTTTACAGCCTCACCAACAAGCTGGTTGATCAAGCCATCAACCAGTAGGTCTGGTCTGGGACCGAACCGTGGGGGCGTCGACCCCCGAAACCGCCTTCAGGTGATCACTATGGATAGTTTCTAGACACCTGTGACCTGTTTTCAGTGTTGTCCTACTAGGGCAGCACCTGGTGCTTGCCTGGTCAACCAGGCTGTTGCTGCTGGCGGCCCGCTGGCCCACACATCCATCACAGCCTGGCTGATCTGGCTTTGCCAATATTAACAACAGTGTTGATGCACAAGACGCATGTTCAAAACGTAGTTATCTTTATTGATCAAACGTTTCGCCTTCGTAGAAGTCTTCAGTGTGATGTATCTTTACCTTTGATGAGTTCCGAGAGTCTACTCCCGGAGCCCGGCCATGGGCCAGGCTCGTCTGGTGTTTGCCTGGTCAACCAGGTGACTTTTATACTGGTGACAGTGGGAGGAGTGGAGAGGTTATTTCAAGGTGTTCAGTCCCACACCTTCCATCTATCTCCAACACAGGCATGAGGATGGTACTTTACTGGATACAGAGGAGAGGTGCAGCAATTGAAGACAGCATCACAGGAGGCCGGGATAATGGATATAGAGGAGAGGTGCAGCAGTTGAAGACAGCATCACATGAGGGCGGAATAGTGATACAAAGGAGAGGTGCAGCAGATGAAGACAGCATCACAGGAGGGCGGGACCCACTAGAAGCAGATCTCATACTTGGAGGGTGGAGGGTGTTCCGGGGTCAACGCCCCCGTGGCCATGCCTGTAAGCTGAGCCTGCGACACAGGCCTGCAACCAGGGGAAGGCCAGGGAGGGAGGGCCTAGCCCCCTGGAAACGTTTTGACCCCCCTCGAAACATCCTTCAGGTATACCCACTAAATGTATACCCCCTCCAGCTATACCCACTACATGTATACCCCCTCCAGCTATACCCACTCCATGTATACACCCTCCAGGTATACCTCCTCCATGTATATACCCTCCAGGTATACCTCCATGTATATACCCTCCTGGTATACCTCTTCCATGTATATACCCTCCAGGTATACCCACTCCACGTATACACCCTCCAGGTATACTCTACTCCACGTATACATCCTCCAGGTACACCCCACTCCACGTATACCTCCTCCAGGTATACTCCACTCCACGTATACACCCTCCAAGTATACCCTTCAGGTATACACCCTCCAGGTACATCCCCTCCAGGTATACACCCTCGAGATAAACACCCTCTAGATATGCCCGCTTCAAGTACACCCCTTCCAGGTATAGCCACTCCAGGTATACCCCCTCCAGGTATACCCCTCCAGGTTTGCCCCCTCCAGGAATACCCCCTCCAGGTACAAACACTCCAGGTATATACCGTCCAGGTATAACCACTGGAAATTTTCAGAAAGGACTAGAATTCATCACCAGACTATAAGGTGAGAAACACAGTCATGTGTACTGCTGGGTTGGTAGCGCACTCACCTCACACACTGAGGTCCGTGGTTCGATCCCCGGGTGGAAACATTAGGGCGTGTTTCCTTAAGACACCTGCCGTCCCTTTTCGCCTAGCAGTAAGTAGGTACCTGGTTGGCAGTCACCTTACACCTGCTCTCCTTGTTCACCTGTTGTTAGTCGACTGATGTGGGAGGCATCCTGAGAGACAAAATTAACCTAATTTTCCTGAAATGCTCTGCATAACCATAGTATGTCACTGATGTCAGCTATGGTCTGTATAAGTTTTATCGTGTGCTTCTATAAAGATTATTATTATTATTATTATTACTGTGTACTGTACCCGCTGGAGTGGAAGAGAGAGGCGTAATATATTCGTGGAAGGTGTCCGAAAACCTTGTTCCAAAACTGTACACAGCATTCAGTCTAACGCATGAACCACAGTCTGACTGATCAAACCGTGATTTAAGGAACGTGTTCAATTCCCTCTTGAAGACAACCAGAGGTTCGTTGGTAATTCCCCTTATGTACGAGGGGCGTTGAAGAGTTGGGGACCTCTGACACTTATTGAGTTTTCTCAGTGTACTCGTGGCGTCCCTGCTTTTACTGGAGGTGCTCTGCACTGTCTGTAAAGTCCCTTGTCATAACTAGTAACAGAAGTGTGCAGGTTTGGGGATCAGTCCCTCCAGGCTGTGGTTAATATCTTGGACTGCCGTACCCAGTCCAGTAACAGTCTGATTAATCAATAATAGCATGGAACAGCAGTAACAGCCTGCTTAATCAGGCCTTGATCATCCAGGAAGCCTGGTTAATCAATCCTTGAGCCTCCAGAAAGTCTGGTTAATCAGGTCTTGATTCTTCAGTAAGCAACATTAATCCTTGATCCTCCAGAAAGTTTGGTTAATCAGGCCTTGATCCTTCATACTGTCACTGTAAGCTCAGTGATAGTTCATAGGGTATAACCGTTTCTGCTCACGTGATCAACCGTTAGATGATCAACCGTTAGCCCAATGTCAAAGGTCACCCCTTTTGAATGCCTTGAGCCCTGCTCGGGGCAGTGCCTCAGTTTCAACCAGACACAGTGTAGGACAGACGTAGGCCTGCGGCTCTGAGATTCCACCCTATCTATTTGACCTCAATACACCAATTTACCATCCCAATCTCGTCTGTTCATTACCAATCTACGAAAGAATACAGCCTGGTCTGGGAACGAGCCACGGGGGCGCTGCCCCCAGAAAACACACTTCACCCATCCATCAGATCCAGTTACCTGCCGAGTTTCCCCTTAAAACAAATATAAACCCAGTCCACCAGTTACTAACATCCGATAAACCTGTGCTTTACTGAACGTCAGTCAAGATATACAAAATAAAACAATTTAAGAAATAAAAATAGACGCACCTGCCCTCTTTTAGAAAGCAGAATTGAATAAATAGAACAAATAATAAAAATATGATTGCATAAGATAAAAGCAAACAGATTCAGAGATCATCACTGACGGTACCAGGTGAAAACTAATCTAAAACTGTGGAAAAAATGGCAAGATAAATAACCTCTCTCAGGTATGAATGTGGGTGCTAAGTAAACTGGGGAGGGGAGGTATAACCCTGGGGAGGTATAAGCTGGGGAGGTATTTCCTGGGGAGGTATAAGCTGGGGAGGTATTTCCTGGGAGAGGTATAACCTGAGGAGGTATAACCTGGGGGAGGTATAACCTGGGGGAGGTATAACCTGGGGAAGGAATTACCTGGAGAGGTATTACCTAGGGAGGTATAACCTGGAGAGGGAAGAGGTATAAACTGGGAAGGGAGAGACAGTATAACCAGGGGAAGAAGGAGGTATAACATGGGGAGGAAGAAAGTACAAAATGGGGAGGAAGAAAGTACAAAATGGGGAGGAAGAAAGTACAAAATGGGGAGGAAGAAAGGACAAAATGGGGAGGAAGAAAGGACAAAATGGGGAGGGAGAAAGTATAAACTGGGGAGGGAGAAACCACTATCTCGGGTCTTGAGTAATTTATGAAGGAGTCTGGACACAGGTGTCATCACAGTCACTAACAACCACTGACATTGCTTCACTTCACAAAGTTAACAATACAGCAATTGCAAAAATCTATAGACCAAGAAGAACCATAACAGATCCTAAGAAACAAGATTGCTAATCACATGGAATCACAACAATTACATAATCCAGGGCGGTATGGATGTAAGGCAGGTCTCTCCTGCCTTTCACAACTGCTGGATCATTACGATGGTGTCCTGGAGGGTCTGGAAGACAAGCTAAATGCTGATGTAGTGCGACCATGGTGTGATAGCTCACAAAATACTTGCAAAAGGAATAACTGGAAAAGTGGGCAGATGGATATTTTTCTTAACAAATAGAAGCCAGAGAGTAGTAGTAAACAGAGTGAAGTCAGAGGCTGACACAGTGAAAAGTTCTGTTCCTCAAGGCACAGTACTCGCCCCACTTCTGTTTCTCAAGGCACAGTACTCGCCCCACTTCTGTTCCTCAAGGTACAGTACTCGCCCCACTTCTGTTCCTCAAGGTACAGTACTCGCCCCACTTCTGTTCCTCAAGGCACAGTACTCGCCCCACTTCTGTTCCTCAAGGCACAGTACTCGCCCCACTTCTGTTCATCAAGGCACAGTACTCGCCCCACTTCTGTTTCTCATTCTTATATCCAACATTAACAAGGACATAAATCATAGCAGTGTAACATTCTTTGTTGATGACACCAGAATCTCTATGAGAGTGTCGTCCCTCGAAGACAGTGAATCTTCAGGCGGATATAAATCAAGTCTTCCAGTGGACCTCAGACAACAATATGATGTTTAACAAGGACAAGTTTCAGTTGCTCTGCTATGGAAGAATGGAGGAAATAAAGACTGTAACAGAGTACAAGACGAACTCTAATTATTCAATAGAGTGAAAGTACCATGTGCGAGACTTAGGAGTAATGATGTAGGAAGATCTCACATTCAAGGATCACAACAATGTTGTTATTGCTACCACAAGAAAATGATAGACTGGATAACTAGAACTTTCAAGACAAGAGATGTTGAGTCAGTGATGATACTCTTCAAGTCACTTGTTCGCTCCAGACTGGAATACTGTTGTATACTGACCACCACTTCAAGACAGACCAGATTACTGAGCTGGAAAACACTCAAGAGAACTTTCACTGCTCGTATTCATTCAGTTAAACATGTCAACTACTAAGAATGCTTGACGTCCTTTCAACTGTATTCCCTGGAACGTAGGCGAGAAATGTTCATCATAATTTACACCTGGAAAATCCTGGAGGTACTGGTCCCAAACTTACATACCGAAAATCAGTCCATATTACAACAGGAGACTTGGCAATGACAAGAACCTTCAGTAAAATTAGTATACTAAGAAAGAACTTGATCAGTGTCAGGCGTCCCCGATTTTAATGATCTCTCTTTATACATGAGGGAAATTACCAATAAACCTCGAGCTATCTTCAAGAGGGAACTTTATAAGTTCTTCAAATCAGTTCCTGATTAGCCAAGTTGTAGTTCAAACGCTGGCCTCCGTACGACCAGCAGTAACAACCTATGTGATCTGGCCTTGATCCACCAGGCGGCCTGGGACCTATAAGGTCCTTCCTTGTATAAAACAAGTAGCAAAGAAGCCACTTGATCTATATTTAACAACTTATAATCCTCCTCCACATCCCAGTAATGTAAAAATAGTAAGTAACGCAGCAGTACACATATACACATCTCTGAGTGGATAAAGAAGAATAAATACTAGATGCCGAGATACACATCACGTTACTGACTTTCTTTGTGCTTAAGAATATTTTATCACATGTATATCACACATTGTTTACTACACAAAGAAATGAAGTTTGATTTGTTTTTTGTAAGAGGAAACATAATAGTTCCTGGATCAGTGTTAAGGATAACACTGATCCTGGATCAATGTTAAGGATAACACTAACTTTTTAAGGATAACTCAACTACTAAGAGATAGAGCAAAACAAACAAGGAATCCACGACTATTTTGCCTTGTGGTATAAACCTTGCTAATAGATACCCACAAATTGGCTTAGAAAAACACAAGAGCAAACACTAGGATATAATTATTAGAAAACGGTCCTGGGACCTTGATTACTTCTAACACAAGAGGTTAAAAATACAGTATATATATATATATATATATATATATATATATATATAGGCGAAGAGTGACACAGCGACCTGAAGAATGTCATACTGGGGTGAGGACAGGTAGACAATGTCTACCTGTCCTCATCCCAGTATGGCATTCTTCAGGTCACTATGTGTCACTCACACCTCACTCTCCGTCTATATATCTTTTTAACCTCTGTGTGTTAGAAGTCATCAAGGTCTTAGGACCGAAACATTTTCTAATAAATGTCCTAGTGTTTGCTGAAGTGTCTAAACCAATCTGCCTTGTACAGCTGGAAGACAAGCTGAATGAGGAGGTTAGAGCCCTGAGTGAGGAGCCATCACAGCCTCGCAGTAAACAGTGACAAGAAGTTAGTGACACGAATTCATTAGAGGCAGAGGAGAGTGAAACCAGTAGCGCCCCTGAGAACGGCAATGCAGACACAACATACCAATACAGAACACAGACGTGCAAGTGCAAGTGCATACAAATTGCATAGGATCGAGTGTAGACACAGAGAAACAGGTGACCAGGGCTGGGTCTTGGGCAGTGATGCTATGAAGAATACAGGGTCAGGTTAGGTTTGGTCAAGAAACAGAACAAGTGTTTCCTGACGCGGGTCTAGATGTAAACACACTTTTGACATATAAACAATATCAAAAATTATCATTACCTGTCAAATAAAACTGTCGAAACTGAAACAAAATCAAATAACAGTCAAGATGGATCCCCTAAATCACAACATACAAAAAATCTAAATATGTTGGTACTGTGTCTGAGACGATTGTACATAACAAGACAATGGTGACATGAATTATACAATATCCAGAGACTGGTGACATGAATTATACAATATCCAGAGACTGGTGACATGAATGATACAATATCCAGAGACTGGTGACATGAATTATACAATATCCAGAGACTGGTGACATGAATTATACAATATCCAGAGACTGGTGACATGAACGATACAATATCCAGAGACTGGTGACATGAAACAATATCCAACATGCAACATATGTCGCTTCATGAGTTGCACACATATTTACCTGTGACCTGTGGACAACACCTGTATATAGTTCAGAACGTTTGTTAAAAGAAAACGTTTCGCCACGAGAGGCTTCTTCAATCCTAGTTAGAACTCAGAGCGAAATGTTCCCTAAAATAAATGGCCTGAAGCAGCTTCACATTATTCCAGACCATGGAGCAGCACTCTTCTCCAGGCTGAGGGACTGACTACATCGTCTCGACATCTCCACTGCTTCTGCTACCTCCTTTGTATTCGACTGAAGAAGCCTAATGAATAGGCGAAACGTTACAGAATAAAGATACCTAACTGTTGCACATGTATTAATATTACGACAACGTTTACAACTACACCTGTGACTTTCTCGTGAGTTTTCCAAGTCCTGCGACCCCTCCAGTAAACAAGAAAATGCTTTGGCACAAACTGTCCTGCGCTGATGAGTACCTCTGATATACCTTTGATGAGTTTCGAGAGTTTATCTACTCCTGGAACCCGGCCGTTGCCCAGACTCGTCTGGTGCTTGCCTGGTCAACCAGGTTGTTGCTACTAGTGGCCCGCTGCCCCACATATCCATCACAGCCTGGCTGATCCGGCACTCGGTGAAGATACTTATACAGTCTCCTCTTAAGACAGTTGGGTATCTCATTCATCAACTAATCGGTATTTTATACCATTTTCAACATGTCCTGCATTCCACATGAATAAAGCGAGGGTAGTTGAGCCTCGTGAACAACAATTACAGCTCAGACACAAGATATTTTGTAGTGTCAGCAAGGGAAGAAGGATGGTAGGAAATTATACAAGGGCATCTTCACCTCCGAGTCGCTGTGACTGTAAACAAAGTAGCTAGTATATTACAGTCACATGACTTGCGAAATTTTAATAACGCGATTGCAAACAAATCAAGAAAAGGGTGGGCTTTAAGCCATGGCCAGTGAGTCCTAAAACTTGCTGGCCATGAGTTCAAACCCCCGCCATTCCTTGACCAGAGCCACAGATACCTGGAGAGGGTTTCGGGGGTCAACGCCCCCGCGGCCCGGTCTGAGACCAGGCCTCGTGATGGGTTAATGTCTGATCAATCAGGCTGTTACTGCTGGCCCCACGCAAACTGACGTACGAACCACAGCCCGGCTGGTCAGGTACTGACTTTAGGTGTCTGTCCAGTGCCTTCTTATAGACAGACAGGGGTCTATTGGTAAATCCCCTTATGTATGCTGGGAGGCAGATGAACAGTCTTGGGCCCGTGACAGTTATTGTATTGTCTCTCAGTGTACTCGTGGCGCCCCTGCTTTTCATTGGGGGAATGTTGCAACTCCTGCCGAGTCTTCTGCTTTCACAGAGAGTGATTTTCGTGTGCAAGTTTGGTACTAATCTCTCTAAGATTTTCCAAGTGTATATTATAATCATGTATCTCTCTCGCCTGCGTTCCAGGGAATACAGATCAAGGACCATCAACCGTTCCCAGTAATTTAGATGCCTTATCGTACTTATTTGTGCCGTGAAAGGTCTTTGTACACTCTCCAGGTCAGCAATGTCGCCAGCCTTGAAGGGGGCCGTTAGTGTACAGCAGTAGTCCAGCCTAGAGAGAACATGCGATTTGAAGAGAATCATGGGCTTGGCGCCCCTAGTTTTGAAGGTTCTCATTATCCATCCTATAATTTTTCTAGCAGATGCAGCAGATACATTGTTGTGGTCTTTGAATGCATTATCACTCCCAGGTCCTTCACATTACTTTCTTAGATGGAGGTCACTGTCATGGCAATCCGGGTTTCATCCGCAAAGGAAGACACGGAGCTATGGCTTACATCTCTATGTCAGATATGAGGATGAGGAATAGGATGAGAGCGAGTACTGTGCCTTGTGTAACAGAGCTTTTCACCGTAGCTGCCTCAGATTTTACTCTGTTTACTATTACTCTTTGTGCTCTATTTGTTAGGAAGTTATAGATCCATCTACCAACTTTTCCCGTTATTCCTTTATCACGCATTTTGTGTGCTATTACACCATGGTCACACTTGTCAAAGGCTTTTGCAAAGTCTGTATACTACATCTGCATTTTGTTTATCCTCTACAGCATCCAGGACCTTGTCACAGTGGTCCAACAGCTGGGACAGGCAGGAGCGACCTGCTCTAAATCCGTGTTGCCCTGGGTTGTGTAACTGATGGGTATCTAGGTGGTTGGCAATCTTGCTTCTTAGAACCCTTTCAAAGATTTTTATGATATGGGATGTTAGTGCTATCGGCCTGTAGTTCTTTGCAATTGCTTTACTGCCACCTTTGTGTAGTGGGGCTATGTCTGTTGTTTTTAGCGAGTGTGGGATGACCCCTGTGTCCATGCTCCCTCTCCATAGAATGCTGAATGCTGCAGTTCTTAATAAACGCGGAGTTCCATGAATCTGGGCCTGGGGCAGAGTACATGGGCATGTCATTTATTGCCTTTTCAAAGTTTTGTGGAGTTAGAATAATATCAGAGATTTTTGAGATGACCAAATTTTGGGTCTCGGTTATAAAGAATTCATTTAGATTGTCGACCCTTAGTCTGGGCAGCGGCTCCCTGAACACTGATATACCTTTGATATACCTTTGAAGAGTTTCGAGAGTATCTACTCTCTGAGCCCGGCCATGGGCCAGGCTCGTCTGGTGCTTGCCTGGTCAACCAGGCTGTTGCTGCTGGAGGCCCGCTGCCCCACATATCCATCACAGCCTGGTTGATCTGGCACCTGGTGAAGATATTTGTCCAGTTTCCTCTTGAAGGCTTCTACACTGGTTCCAGCCGTGTTTCGGATATCTTCTGGTAAGATGTTGAATAGTCTGGGACCCCGGATGTTAATACAGTGCTCCCGTATTGTCCCCACCGCACCCCTGCTCCTCACTGGGTTTATTTTACACTTTCTCCCATATCTCTCACTCCAGTATGTTGTTATGGCAGTGTGCAGATTTGGGACCAGGCCCTCAAGTACTTTCCATGTATATATTATCATGTATCTCTCTCTCCTCCGCTCCAATGAGTACATGTTCAAGACTTGAAGGCGTTCCCAATAATTTAGATGTTTCAATGGCTCAATGTGAGCCGTAAACGATCTCTGGATTTGTTCCAGCTCTGCTATTTCTCCTGCCCTGAACGGGGCCGTCAGCACTGAGCAGTATTCTAAGTGAGGGAGCACTAGCGATTTGAATAGTGTCACCATCGGCATTATTTCCCTTGTTTTGAAAGTTCTCAATACCCACCCCGTCATCTTCCTGGCTGTTGTGATCTTTGTCTTGTTATGGTCTTTAAACGACAGATCAGCAGACATAATTATTCCCAGGTCCTTTACGTGTTCCTTTCGTTCTATGTGGTGACCCTCTTGCGTTTTGTATATAGTGTTCCTTTTGAGTTCTTCATTTTTCCATACCTAAGCAGCTGAAACTTATCACCATTGAACGTCATGTTGTTCTCCACTGCCCACTGGAAGACCTTGCTTATGTCCTCCTGTAATTTTTCAGTGTCCTCTACCGTAGTGACTTTCATGCTTATTTTAGTGTCATCTGCAAATGATGATACAAAAGTGTGCTGGGTGTTTTTATCTATGTCTGCTATGAGGATGAGAAACAGCAGAGGTGCCAGGACAGTGCCTTGGAGCACTGAGCTTTTGACCTCGCTGATGCTGGATCTTGCCCTGTTCACTACTACTTTTGTGTTCTTTGTGTTAGGAACTCAAAATCCATCTGCCTACCTTCCCGTAATGCCTATGGCCCTCATTTTGTGCGCTATCACTCCATGATCGCATTTGTCAAACACCTTTGCAAAATCTGTGTAAATCACATCTGCGTTTTGGTCGTCCTCCAATGCCTCCGTAATTCTGTCATAATGGTTCAGCAGCTGTGACAGGCATGATCGACCCGCTCTAAAGCCATGCTGGTTCGGGTTATGTTGGTTGTGCTGGTCCATGAACTTTGTAATCTGCCGTCTCATCACTCTTTTCAAAGATTTTTATGATGTGAGAAGTGAGGGCTACTGGTCTGTAATTTTTAGCTAGTGCTCTACTACCTCCCTTATGCAAAGGAGCTATGTCTGCACTCTTTAAGGCCTCTGGAATTTCACCTAGATCTAAGCTCTTTCTCCACAGAATACTAAGGGCTCTTGCTAATGGTACTTTGCACTGCTTTATAAATAAAGCATTCCATGAATCTGGTCCAGGTGCTGAGTGAGTGGGCATGTTGGCCATTTCTTTTCGAAATCTATGGGATTTGTACTAATGTCGGTTAGGTGGTCTGCGCAGCCTTCTGCTGGAGTGAAAAATATTTCTGCATTTTCTACCTTGCTGTCATTTAGTGGGTTGCTGAACACTGACTCATACTGTTCTTTTAGAATTTCACTCATTTCCTGTTCATCGTCCGTATACGAATCTCCTCTCAATAATGGTCCAATTCTACAGGTAGTTCTTAGCTTGGATTTTGCATAGGAGTAGAAATATTTTGGGTTTCTTGCAATATCCTGTATGGCTCTTTGTTCCCTTTGTACTTCTTCTGTCAGGTATGACATCTTAAGTTTTTGTTCTAATTCCGTGATCTCTCGGTTAAGGCTATCTCTCTTCTGTTGCAACATAACTGTGTTTTTCAGCAATTCAGTAACCCGTTTTCTTCTCCTGTACCATCTCCTACGCTCTCTCTCTATATCTGATCTTCTTCGGGTTTCCTCAATGGTACGTGTTTCATACATACCTTGTATGCTTCTGTATTCAGCTTCTCTAGGCACTGGTGGGGATTTAGGGTGCTCATGTCTGATTCCCATGATATGTCTGATAGCTCTTGGTTTATTTTTTCCCAGTCAATTCTATGGTTATTAAAATTAAACTTACTGAACATTCCGTCTCTAACATTAGTGTCGCAGTTCCCTAACCCTGAGTTAATACTAGTTTGAACTTCTATGATGTTATGATCAGAGTATATTGTTTTTGTAACTGTTATGTCTCTGATTAATTCCTCGTTGTTTGTGAATATCAAATCCAGGGTATTTTCATTTCTAGTGGGATCAATTATCTGTTGGTTTAGTGAGTACTTTTCACAAAGCCTCATTAGTTCCTGGTATGTGCCTGTTGGGCCAGGGTGCTTCCAGGAGTTATTTCTGGTATAACATTATGGTGCCTCATCTTCCATTTTACATGAGGGAGATTAAAATCTCCAAGGATTAAAATGTTTGGGGTGGGATTTTCTAGCCTATCCAGATAGCTATCTATCTTCTTTAACTGCTCTGTGAATTCCTCCGCAGTTGCTGATGGTGGTTTGTATACTAGGATAATTACTAGATTCTTATTTTCCACTTTAATGCCGAGGATTTCTACTATATCATTCGTAGCGTTCAAAACTTCTGTCAACAGAGAGTATCTTTTATATAGAGTCCTACTCCTCCCTGTGACCTATTAATTCTATCACATCTATACATGTTATAGTTTTCTATCTGAATCTCTCCGTCCAAAACATCCCTTGTATGTGTTTCTGTAAATGCTCCAAACATGGCATTTGCTTCTGATAGGAGTCCACTAACATAACTAACTTTGTCATTTTTATTTGATTTCAGACCCTGAATATTTGCAAATATGAAGCAGGTGTTACCATTTGGGATGTTTGGTCTTTCTTTGTGTTTGGTTAGTACCACTGGTGATGTCCTACCTGGTATGGCCCCTGGTGCCCATACCCCTGGTTTCTCCAGTACTGACTTTGATTGTTTATACAGCCCTGATGAGCTGGTGCCTGTCTTGTCTTGTCCCACTGTTCTGCCCATCTGTCCCCTCTGTACCATTTCCACCTTTTGTCTCTTTCTTTTATCTGGTTGTTTCTCCTTATATCTAAAAAGATTGCTGTTCTTTTCATTTTCCCTTTCCCTGCTTTCTCTGTATCGTACTGTTCCTTTATATGGTGGTCTGGGCAGCTCATGTCATAACATTCTCTGGGCTGTGTTGAAGCTTGACACATCACTGGATGGAAGTATCTGCACTCTTTGTTAAACCGACACTTTCCTTTCCTTAACATGTTGGCACATTTTCTGGTGTGTTTATTCCAACAATCTCTGCCATAAAGGCACATACCTTTAGCATAGAATTTGCATATATTTTGGCTGCCTATATTTACTGACTTTGTATTTTCCCAAAGATCTGCAGAATTATCTGCGTTTTTTTCCTCTCTTTCCACTCCTTGGTTTTCCTCGTTATCTGCGCTTTTCTCCTTTGATGACATGGGGCCAACATTTTCCTGGAAGAGGACTCCCTACTATATCTGTATTAGAGGCTATGGCTGTGGTGGCGTCCTTAACCAAAACCGGATGTTCACTATGGCTGGGGCTGGGTCTGGGTCAGTCCTGGGACTGGGGGCTGAGTTAGCTAATGTTTTTGTCTCCTGTGTTTTTTCCCGTGGATGACTGTTTATTTTTGGGTCAATTGTTGTAGACTGGTCATTCTGTGTGTTATACTTTACCCCTTTCTTATCTTCCCAAGTTCTATAAATACCGGGGAGACTATTCAATAGTTCCTCTTTTTCTTCATGCTTATTGTTTATTAGCCTCCTGAGTGCTTTCCTGATATCTGTCCATAGTTCCACATCCTTGTTGCAGATCCAGAAACACCTTTCTAGACGGATGTCACTTCTTGTTACTGTGTTAATTTTTGAACATGTGACATGATGTTTTGAAAAGCAAAGGTTGCATGTGATTCTAGATCTTTTCCCAAGAGCCTTTTCACAAGTCCCACAGATATACTGTACTGCCATCCTGCCTGTATCCTATTTGTATTAGTATATGTGGGATGTACTGATTATGGAGACTTACTACACCTTATATTATATTATTGTTATAAGAACATAAGAACATAAGAAAGAAGGAACACTGCAGCAGGCCTACTGGCCCATGCGTTATAATATGTATTTACTTCTGTTTGCTCACTGTATAACTCTTTCTATATTTATTCCTCTCGATCAGTCCTATATACATTTTAATGTATTATTCTCACTGAGATCCCCACACTGGTCTAGACAGGATATTGTGGTATGGTGTATATGGTGTTTTTATGGGTGTGTATGGTAGGCCTCCGTGGCTGACTTCAGCACTGCCAGGCGTATGACTAAAGCACACCACTCAGTCCTATACTGCCATGCGATGCCCCGTTTTAGACCACTTTCATTTTCTTAGATCACTATCCTTGTGTTTTCTACTGCCAATTGGGTTCACTAGGTCTTTCTTATTCTGTCCTGGTATCCTAGTCTATTCGTACTGGGACTTTAGTATCTCAACCATTTCTTTGCTGTCATCTGTGTATGCCCCATCTCACCAGTGCCTCCCTTCGTATTTCAGATATACTGGCCCCTCTCAACAGCTCTGTGATTCTTCGCCTTCGTCTTTTTAGTTTACATCTCTTTTTCTTTTTCTTAATGGAATGTACCTTGAGCAGACCTCAAGAGTAGGAGTTAATTTTTTCTAGGCAAAGGTTCGGATCCGTGTTGTTTAGGGTATCTTCCCAGCTTGTTTCATTTAGGACATAAGAACATAAGAACATAAGAATGGAGGAACACTGCAGAAGGCCTACTGGCCCATACAAGGCAGGTCACTATCAAAACCACCACTACCTAAGAATTCACTCCTGCACCCACGACACCAATCAAACCCAGCCCTTCCCACTCATATATTTGTCCAATCTCTTTTTAAAGCCACCCAAGGTCCTAGCCTCTATCACCCTAATCGGAAGATTGTTCCACGCATCTACAACTCTGTTCGAAAACCAGTACTTGCCTATGTCCTTTCTAAATCTAAATTTATCCAATTTAAATCCGTTATTTCTGGTTCTTACTTGGTTCGATATCCTCAGTATTTTATTAATATCTCCTTTGTTTATGCCCATCATCCACTTGTACACCTCGATGATATCTCCTCATTCTACGTCTCTCCAGAGAGTGGAGATTCAACGCTCTAAGTCTATCATCATACGGGAGATTTCTTATACTGTAAATCATTTTAGTCATTCTTCTTTGTATGTTCTCCAATGAATCTATATCCATCCTGTAGTAAGGAGACCAAAACTGAGCTGCATAATCCAAATGAGGTCTCACTAGTGATGTATAGAGCTGTAAAATAACTTTTGGACTTCTGTTGCTTATACTTCTTGAAATAAATCCTAGTAATCTGTTAGCCTTATTGCGCACACTTAGGCACTGTTGTCTTGGCTTTAGATTCCTGCTTACCATGACTCCCAAGTCTTTTCACATTCTGTATGATCAAGCTCAACTTCACCTAGTTTATAAATTCGAGGGATATTTTCATTACCAACGACAAGCACCTTACACTTGTCCACATTGAACTTCATCTGCCACTTTTCAGACCAAGACATTAATTTGTCCAAATCCTCCTGGAGTTCATTGGTATCCTCCTCAGAATAAATTATACGGCCTATTTTTGTATCATCAGCAAATTTACTCATGTCACTTGCAATTCCTTCATCAAGGTCATTTATGTAAATTATGAACAACAATGGGCCCAAAACTGATCCTTGTGGAACGCCACTAGTGACTAATCCCCATTCAGATTTGACCCCATTAATGGAAACTCTCTGCTTTCTATTGGTTAGCCATGCCTCTATCCATGCTAGAACTTTACCTCCTATACCATGAGCTGCCACCTTTCTTAAGAGTCTCTTGTGAGGTACTCTATCGAAGGCCTTACTGAAATCCAAGTAAACTATATCATATTCTTTATCACTGTCTACTGCCTCAAATGTTTTATTGAAAAACGTCAGTAAATTTGTCAGGCAGGAACGACCTCTCGTAAACCCATGCTGAGATTCATTAATCAAATTATGGTCTTCAAGGTGACTTCTGATAATATCAGCTATAATTGATTCTAATAATTTGCCTACTATAGACGTGAGGCTTATTGGACGGTAATTTGATGGAATGGACTTATCCCCTGATTTGAATATAGGAACTACATTAGCTATCTTCCACATCTCTGGCACAACACCAGTTAGGATGGACGTATTAAACACATTCGTTAATGGCTGACTAAGTTCCATCTTGCATTCTTTAAGTACCCTGGAAAACAACTCGTCGGGTCCCGGGGACTTATTTTGCTTCAGTTTATCTATCTGTTTGATAACTATGTCCCTCGTGAGAGTAATATTAGTTAATTTGAATTCTTCAGGAACTGAATAATTGTTCATTTCTGGAATCTCATTTACGTCTTCTTGTGTAAAGACTGACAAAAAATAGTCATTAAATAGAGAACACATTTCCAGTTCGTTATCCGTCAGCTGTCCATTCCCAATTTTCAGAGGTCCTACCTTTTCCCTCACCTTCGTCCTGTACACTTGAAATAACCCTTTTGGATTAGTCTTTGATTCATTAGCAACCTTAATCTCATAGTCACGTTTAGCTTTTCTAATCCCTTTTTTTACTTCTCTTTTCAACTGAACATATTGGTCAATAAGGTTAACATCTCCTCTTTTGATGCGCCTATAAATTCCTCTTTTCTCCCCTAATAGATGTTTTAGCCTCCTGTTAATCCATTTGGGATCGTTATTATTTGACCTAAATTCTCTCTGGGGAATAAACATACTCTGTGCACGTTGTACATTATTAAGAAAAAAATCATAAACGCAGATCCCATCGTAATCGTTAGCTAGATTACCCCAGTCGAGATTAGACAGGTGTTCCCTAAGTCCAATATAATCGGCAGAACGAAAATCAGGAACTTTTACCGTATTATCCCTATTCTCGTACTCCCAGGTAATATTAAAAGTAATGGATTTGTGATCACTAGCTCCAAGCTCTTCAGTGATCTCCAGATTATTTACAAGAGTTACAAGATGGCTTGTTCCCATTGTATGTTTTTGTTAATGAAGTTGAATTTTGTGAAGACGCCCACATGACTGATCACATTTTGCTGGTCATGAGCCCTGTGCATACATGTCTGTGCCTCTATTATGTTGTGATTTGAGTGTAGTGTCTTTGATACGGTTATATGACGTATCAGATCGTCGTTGTTAGTGAAGATGAGGTCCAGCGTATTTTCTAGTCTTGTAGGCTCTAATATTTGCTGGTTTAAGGTGAATTTGGTGCAAAAATTTAATAGTTCATGTGTGTGAATTTTCATCTGAGCTGTATCCTGGGGTGATCCCTGGGGAGAGATCCACAACCTCCTATCCACATTTTAACAACACACAACTTGTATGAAGAATGAGACACTAGTGCAACATTTGGGAATGTTTATTGAGGAAACATTTCGCCACACAGTGGTTTCATCAGTCTAATAGAAAGAAGAACATTGGAAAAGGAGGAAGAGTTTGAGGTAATCAGTCCCTCAGCCTGGAATCGAAGTGTTCAGTCCATCAGTATTGAAGAAAGTACAACATATGCTGGGAGAAGTGGCTTATACAGTGCAGTCAGGTGAGTCGAGGCACACACAACATGTATGTGTGCAAACATACGAGGTTTTAAACCAAGCAACAACACAATACCTAACTCCTCACCAAGTCAAATGCAATATTTCCAGCTTACACACAAGACTTCCTGTAAACATAAGAGACTAAAAGCGGAACACTGCCGTAAAAATCTTTCCAAGTCTGTTTCAAATATTCTGTTACTTGGCTATGTTAATTTAAGACCTGTAAGGGAAAAGAATGTGGCAGATGATACAACAACATTGCAGGGACCAAGACTTTTCAACGCTCTTCCTTCATACATAAGGGATGACATACAGAGCCCTGGCTGTGTCAAGAGAGAACTTGATGAGTCCCATCAAGTCATTCCCATCAGCCGGGTTGAGGTGCATACGGTGGACGTCGTGTGGCTAGCACCAACACACTGGTTGATCATTCCATCCACCAAAAGACCCGGTCTTGGACCGGGCCGAGGGGGAGTTGACCCTTAGAAAATTCTCGAGGTAAACTCCAGGTAGATAGTTCAGGTGAACAGACAAATGAACTCAGAGGACTCTGTAATAAATGATCTTAAGTAATAAAATGACCTAAGTCAGCGAATATTAGAGATTAACTTAAATTCACAAATAATAAGAATCTGGTACTGATCATAAATGTCAAACACAAACCATACCACGGGCGGGGCTTGAACCCGCGGTCAGACAGTCGTAAAGCTCCAGAGCGACGCAGCGTTGAAGTCCCAGTACGACTGTGCTCAGTACGTCATTGTGATATTAGTTTAGAAAATCCACAAGTTGAAGAATGAGACACTTGTGTAACACCTGGGAATCTTTACTGAGGAAGTGTTTCCCCAGCCAGTGGCTTCTTCAGTCCAGTACAGAGAAGAACGGTGAAAGATGAGGAGGTAATCAGTCCCTCGGTAAGTCATTAACCAGATGCAACATCAACAATCCAAAAAAAAAAAAATTCACAAATAAGACTTACCACACTGATGATATCTCCATAATTTCTGACATAACTCTAACACTACCTGTGCACTGTTCAACAGCCTCCCACCATGCATAAGGGGGATTACCAATAGACCCCTGGTTGTCTTCAAGAGGGAGCTGGACAGATACCTAGAGTTGGTGTCGGATCAGCCGGGCTGTGGTTTGTACGCTGGACTACGTGCGGCCAGCATTAACAGCCTAGTTGATCAGGCCTTGATGTAGACCTGACTTTGAAGAAGCTACTAGCAGTATGCCCCTGTACTCTAACCCAGGCCCAAACTCTGGAGATAGGTTAGGTTAGGTTAAGGTTTGTCAGGAAACAGGACAAGTGTTTCCTGACGAGGGTCTTAGTTATATTATGACCCACAGCTGGAGCTTTTGGTCATCTGACCGAGGCACAGTTATACAAAGCCAATGGCACTGACATAATAGCCCACTTTACAAAGGTCACAATAAAGCAATCAGGAAAAATTATAGACCGAAAGCACTGACGTTCCACATTAACATTTTTTGGGGGGTTAAGAAGCAAGATTGTTAAACACATGGAATTAAAAGAATTGTACACTCCTCTCCCTCCCTTCCTCTCTCTTCCTTCCTTCCCTCCCTCTCCCTTCCTTTCCCCTCTCTCTTCCTTCCCTCCCTCTCTCTTCCAACCCTCCCTCCCTCCTCTATTCCCTCACTTCCTCTCTCTCTTCCCTCCCTTCCTCTCTCTTCCTTCCTTCCCTCCCTCTCCCTTCCTTTCCCCCTCTCTCTTCCTTCCCTCCCTCTCTCTTCCAATCCTCCCTCCCTCCTCTATTCCCTCCCTTTCTCTCTCTCTCTTCCCTCCCTCCCTCCTCTATTCCCTCCCTTTCTCTCTCTTCCCTCCCTCCCTCTCTTTTCCCTACCTCCCATTATTCCTAACACCCTCCTTCCCTCCCACAATCACTCCCTACTTCTTAACATTACTCCCACCATCCCTCCCTCCTTCCCTCCCACCCTCCTTCCCTCCCTCCCACCCTCCCTACCTCCCTCCTGTCCTAACTGTCAATACAAGTTGGTCGTCATAGGCGTCTGCTGGCGCGCCATATTTCTTGTTATCTCTTGTTCACCAACTGCCTGACGACCTGGCTAACTGCCTGGCTGACTGCTTCACCAACTGTCTGACGACCTGGCTGACTGCCTGGCTGACTGCCTCACCAACTGTCTGACGACCTGGCTGACTGCCTCACCAACTGTCTGACGACCTGGCTGACTGCCTCACCAACTGCCCAACTGCCTGACGACCTGGCTGACTACCTCACCAACTGTCTGACGACCTGGCTGACTGCCTCACCAACTGTCTGACGACCTGGCTGACTGCCTCACCAACTGCCTGACGACCTGGCTGACTGCCTCACCAGCTGCCTGACGACCTGGCTGACTGCCTCACCAACTGCCTGACGGCCTGGCTGAGTGCCTCACCAACTGCCTGACGACCTGACTGACTGTCTCACCAACTGTCTGACGACCTGACTGCCCTAACCTGGTCCCTAGTGTTCCTGATCTTCTTGGGTCTACCTGACGTCAATCATTTCAGTCTATATGTCCTCAATTCATCCATCGCAGAGCAACTGCAACTATTTCTCACTGATCATACTGTTGTCAGTGACCCACTGGAAGACTTTGTTTACATCCGCTGGAAGGTTCCCAGTGTCTTCGACGGACGCCACTGTCTTATAAATTCCAGTATTATCTACCGAGTTGAGGAATGAGACGCTTGTGCAGCATTTGGGAATCTTTACTGAGGAAACGTTTAGCCACACAGTGGCTTCATTAGTCCAATACAAAGAACGGCATAAAGAGAGGAGGAGTTTGAGGTAATCAGTCCCTCAGCCTGGAATCGATGTGTTCAGCCCATCAGTTTTGAAGAAAGTACAGCATATGGTCGAAGAACTGGCTTATATACTGTAGTCAGGTGAGTCAGACACTGCAACATCATGGGATCTTGGTACAAGTAATTCTTCAACACTTGTCCAACTTATGGACGAAGACCTACTTACACTAGTGGATGGTACCACTGTGACTCCGCCTCCTCCTGCTTCCACTCCTGACTACAGTGTATAAGCCACTAAGCCCACCATATGCTGTACTTTCTTCAAGACTGATGGGCTGAACACATCGATTCCAGGCTGGGGGACTGATTACCTCAAACTCCTCCTCTCTTTACAACATTCTTCACTGTACTGGACTGATGAAGCCACTGTGTGGCGAAACGTTTCCCCAATTAAGATTCCCATATGTTGCATAAGAGTCATTCTTCATCAAAACAAGGGTCTTTCTATATAGTATGTCATTGATGTCAGCTATGGTCTGTATACCTTGTACATGTACTGGTAGAAATAAAGATATTATTATTATTATTATTATTATATCCAAGGAAATGAAATTTGTCACCATCAAACGTCATGTTTTCCTTTGCCCATTGGAAGACCGATGATATGTAAGCATATTCAAGGCACTTATCCAGCGTAACGAACTTTGATAGGAAAATAGGCAGCTTTCGTTGCCACAATACCTTTAGGAGGTTTCCGGGCCTCCAGCAGCAACAGCCTGGTTGACCAGGCAAGCACCAGACGAGCCTGGCCCATGGCCAGGCTCAGAGAGTAGATAAACTCTCGAAACTCTTCAAAGGTATATCAAAGGTAAAGGTATACGTGAAGGGAGGGCGTAAAAGAGTCGGGGACCTCTTACACTTAATGAATTCTCTCTTAGTGTATTCGTCGCACTCCTGCTTTTCTATTGGAAGTATTTCGCACTGTTTGCCAAGGTTTTTCTTGTCAAAAGGACTGATTTCAGTGTTCAGGTTTGGAACCAGTCCCTCCCGGATTTTTCAGGTGTAGATTAAGTACCTAAGTAAATGGTCCAAGACAGCGAAACGTCGTCTAAAGCTTCCTCACTCCTATGTGCGGGTTATTTGTGTACCTTTCTCTCCTGTGTTACATGGAATACAACTGAAAGAACTTCAGACGTTCCCAGTAGTTCAGATGCTATGATTTTCATGTGAGGACAAAATTCAGTTACTTCGTTATGTAAAACTTGAGGAAATAACATTTAGGACGGAGTATACTACAATAACTTCAGCTAAAAGCTAATGTGAAGGACCTGGGAGTATCATGTCAAGAGGATCTCGCCTTCAAGGATCACAACAGTGTCATTGATGGTGTTCTTTAAATCACTTGTTCTCTCTAGACTGGAGGTGAAATCACAGATCATGTACTGACTGGAGTGGAGGAGAGAGAGATACATGATAATATATACCTGGAAAGTACTCGAGGGCCTGGTACCAAATCTGCACACTGCCATAACAACATACTGGAATGAGAGATATGGGAGAAAGTGTAAAATAAACCCAGTGAGGAGTAGGGGTGCGGTGGGGACAATAAGGGAGCACTGTATCAACATCCGGGGTCCCAGACTATTCAACATCTTACCAGAAGATATCAGAAACACTGTTGGAACCAGTGTAGAAGCCTTCAAGAGGAAACTGGACAAGTATCTTCACCAGGTGCCAGATCAACCAGGCTGTGATGGATATGTGGGGCAGCGGGCCTCCAGCAGCAACAGCCTGGTAGACCATTCTAGCACCAGACCAGACTGGCCCATGGCCGGGCTCCGAGTTGCTAAACTCTCGAAACTCTTCAAAGGTATAGAGAATGTACAGAGAACCTTCACTGCACACATCAGTTCAGTCAAGCATCTTAATTGCTGGGAACGTTTGAAGTTCCTGGAGCGCAGACGAGAAGGGTACATCATAATGTACACCTGGTAAAAGGGACTAGTTCCAAATCTGCACACAGAAATCACTCCTTACGAAAGCAAAAGTCTCGGCAGGAGATGCAACCTCCCCCTGTGAAAAGCAGAGGTGCCATGAGTACACCAAGAGATAACACAGTAAGTGTTCAGGACCCTAGACTGTTCAACAGTCTCCCACCATGCATAAAGTGGATTACCAATACGCCCCTGGCTGTCTTCAAGACCCCAGGCTGTCTTCAAGACCCCAGGCTGTCTTAAAGACCCCAGGCTGTCTTCAAGACCCCAGGCTGTCTTCAGGACCCCAGGCTGTCTTCAAGACCCCAGGCTGTCTTCAAGACCCCAGGCTGTCTTCAGGACCCTTGGCTGTCTTCAGGACCCCTGGCTGTCTTCAAGACCCCAGGCTGTCTTCAAGACCCCAGGCTGTCTTCAAGACCCCAGGCTGTCTTCAGGACCCCTGGCTGTCTTCAAGACCCCAGGCTGTCTTCAAGACCCCAGGCTGTCTTCAAGACCCCAGGCTGTCTTCAAGACCCCAGGCTGTCTTCAGGACCCTGGCTGTCTTCAAGACCCCAGGCTGTCTTCAAGACCCCAGGCTGTCTTCAAGACCCCAGGCTGTCTTCAAGACCCCAGGCTGTCTTCAGGACCCCTGGCTGTCTTCAAGACCCCAGGCTGTCTTCAAGACCCCAGGCTGTCTTCAAGACCCCAGGCTGTCTTCAAGACCCCAGGCTGTCTTCAGGACCCCAGGCTGTCTTCAAGACCCCAGGCTGTCTTCAGGACCCCAGGCTGTCTTCAAGACCCCAGGCTGTCTTCAGGACCCCTGGCTGTCTTCAAGACCCCAGGCTGTCTTCAAGACCCCAGGCTGTCTTCAAGACCCCAGGCTGTCTTCAAGACCCCAGGCTGTCTTCAAGACCCCAGGCTGTCTTCAGGACCCCTGGCTGTCTTCAAGACCCCAGGCTGTCTTCAAGACCCCAGGCTGTCTTCAAGACCCCAGGCTGTCTTCAAGACCCCAGGCTGTCTTCAAGACCCCAGGCTGTCTTCAAGACCCCAGGCTGTCTTCAGGACCCCTGGCTGTCTTCAAGAAGGCGCTGGACAGGCACCTAAAATCAGTACCCAATCAGCCGTGCTGTAGTTAGTACTTTGGATTTCGTGCGGCCAGCAGTAACAGCCTAGTTGATCACGCATTGGTCTACCAGGAGACCTGGTCAAGGACCAACATACACACAAGTCTTCAGAAATATTTTAGCCACAAACTACAGGTGTTCAGAATCTTGTAAACAAAATAAAAATACTTTCATCACATCCCCATCACCCATCTGGTCTGGCAGTGGCCCTGGCAGTGGCCCTGGGAGTAGCTCTGGCAGTGGCCCTGTTGGTGGCTCTGGCGGTGGCCCCGGCAATGGGCCTGACGGTGGCCTTCGAAGTAGCTCTGGCAGTGGCCCTGGTGGTGGCTCTGGCGGTGGCCCCGGTAATGGGCCTGACGGTGGCCTTGGAAGTAGCTCTGGCAGTGGCATTGGAAGTAGCTTTGTCAGTGGCCCTGGAAGTAGCCCTGCAGGTAGCCCTGGTGGTGGCTCTGGCGGTGGCCCTGGCAATAGGCCTGACGGTGGCCCTGGAAGTAGCTCTGGCAATGGCCCTGGAAGTAGCCCTGGAGGTAGCCCTGGTGGTGGCCCTGGCCACGGCCAAGATGGCAGCCAAATATTGACTGGGGTCCACCCACTTGTTATCACCGGCAACCTTGCCTTTTACTGCCTCCCCTCACTCATTATTGTCTCTCCTCTCCCTCATTCTCTCTCCTCCCTCCATACTGTGTTTTTGTCTTTCATTCTCTTTCTCTCTCTACCACTTCATTTACACAATAGTTGTACAAGGTTCAGCTAAGGGTTCCTGCCTTTATTTACCAACTAAGAGCTGTTTACGCACCTCAACTCATTTTCAAACCTTTTTACTGTTGAGACATATACAGGGAACAGGATGAAGTTAGAGTCATCTGTGGACCAGCGATTTCATTTGGTCAACTGACGTTATTGATGTTTTATGGTGTACAAACAGGTTCCAAATTCGAATCATTATAGAAATGATCTCAGATGATGTGATGTTCTTGAGAAACAGCCAGAGTGTAGTTGATGTTTGCCGCCCATCTCGTGGTATAGAAGCTGTCTTGTCACTGCCCGTCTTGTGGTATAGAAGCTGTCTTGTCACTGCCCGTCTTGTGGTATAGAAGCAGTCTTCTAGCCATGTTACTGTGTAACATGTGTAACAGTAAGGCCACCCACATCCCTCCGGGGTTGAAGGCTCTGCTGAAATGACAGATCTGTCCAGGCTGGGTCCAGGCAAGAGATGAGTCGCCTTTCTTGCTTGGTTCTCTAATCTGTCCAGAATTCGTATATCAGACGGGGAAATGCAATCCAAGAAAATGGTGCATACTCAAGGTGTGAACGCACCTACATTCGTACAGAATTCACAGCAGGTATAAGATACACCTTAGTGTTGTTGATTTCCTGGCTGCCTTGCTTGCAAGATTTACCACATGATTTTTATGGACATTTTGGCATCAAATTTCACCCCTTGGATATCTACCTCATCCCTAGGCTCTAACACTCTCCCGATAATTCTTACCACTATTAAAATATTATCATGTTAGGTAAAAGGAAACAAGTAGAATTAATTTAACATTTTATAGTGGCAACGATTCGTTCTCCAAGAGCTTCGTCAAGCTGTTATGGCTTGATAAAGCTCCTGGAGAGCGAAACTTGTGTCCTTTTACCCAACATATTGTCGGTAATTCTACCAACATTTATACAAACATTATCCTGCTGCCTCGAGACCATCATCATTCTTCCCAGAAGCAAATGCCTTGGATATGATTTTAATGAGTTTTGAGAGTTTTTCTACTCTTGGATCCCAGCCTCGGGTCAGGCCCGTCCAGTGCCTTCCTGGTCAACCAGGCTGTTGCTGCTGGCAGCCCGCTGGTCGAGGATATAACAGTGGTAAATCCTGCTGCAGGTGGTGATTGCTGTGGTAAATCCTGTCATTGTTTTCTCCAGCTGATACAGCTGTATGCTGGTGATTGATGTAACTTAGAGCAGATGACATTTCCTCTCTTGGATAAGTAAATGTCAGAATACAGTCGTCTGATATGCATGAGATTCTGGGATGAATTGAAGGTCATTGAAGTAGACATTCCCTAACAACAGCTCCTGCACACTTCCCTGTGGAACACTAACACCAATAGAATGTCTTGTTGACTCTGTCCCTTTGAGAACTACGCTTGAAGATCTACCTTGAAGGTAATCACTGAGGCATAGTGCAGAGCTGGCGACTCCTAGTACTTGTAGTTTTGCCAGGAGTCTCTGGTGCCATACTCGGTTGACAGCAACAACAGTGTCCAGTGCTACTAAACAGTTGATCTTGGATCCACCCAGTGACTGGTGCCACTTAGTGGAGAGTGACCTTCTCTAGACCCAGAGGCAATCGAAAAACGTTGTCATCTACCGTAAGATTATTGTCTCAAGAACCTTGCCAGTGACTGACACGAGTGACACTCGCCTGCAATTGATGATTTCTGTTCTGCTCTTCTTTTTGTGAACAGGTACTACATTTACCTCTTTCCACGGAGGTCATTTACACTATGTTATGCAATGCTCACTCTCTCTCTCTCTCTCTCTCTCTCTCTCTCTCTCTCTCTCTCTCTCTCTTCTCTCAGATCCCAATACCAACCATTCCTCTCCTTCCCATTACTCTCTCCCATACCCTCACAAACCAGAATGATGGATGTAAAATAAAGGGGAGACAAGAATTCTGTGTCTCATTTCAACCTTCCAGAATTTCCAACAATCTTCTGGCTGTCTTCAGACTGTCGACCGATTCATCAAATCAGTTCCTGATCAGCCGGGCTGTGGTACATACATTGGACAGCATACGGACACTAACAGCTTGATCGATCAAGCCGCCAACCAGGAGGCCTGGTCTGGGACAGGGCTATGGGGGCGGTGGAACATTCAGTAACAAGGTGAAACACCCAGTAACAAGGTGGAACACCCAGTAACAAGGTGGAACACCCAGTAACAAGGTGGAACACCCAGTAACAAGGTGGAACACCCAGTAACAAGGTGGAACACCCAGTAACAAGGTAGAACACACAGTAACAAAGTAGAACACACTACCAACATGGAACACACAGTAACAAAGTGGAACACACAATAACAACATGGAACACACAGTAACAACATGGAACACACAGTAACAACATGGAACACACAGTAACAACATGGGACACACAGTAACAACATGGAACACACAGTAACAACATGGGACACACAGTAACAACGTGGAACACACAGTAACAACGTGGAACACACAGTAACAACATGGAACACACAGTAACAACATGGAACACACAGTAACAACATGGAACACAGTAACAACGTGGAACACACAGTAACAACATGGAACACACAGTAACAAAGTGGAACACACAGTAACAACATGGAACACACAGTAACGTGGAACACACAGTAACATGAAACACACAGTAACAAAGTGGAACACACAGTAACATGGAACACAGTAACAAAGTGGAACACACAGTAACAACATGGAACACACAGTAACAACGTGGAACACACAGTAACAACATGGAACACACAGTAACAACATGGAACACACAGTAACAACGTGGAACACACAGTAACAACATGGAACACACAATAACAACGTGGAACACACAGTAACAACATGGAACACATAGCAACAACATGGAACACACAGTAACAAAGTAGAACACACAGTAACATGGAACACACAGTAAAAACATGGAACACACAGTAACATGGAACACACAGTTACAACATGGAACACACAGTAACAACATGGAACACACAGTAACAACGTGAAACACACAGTAACATGGAACACAGAGTAACAACGTGGAACACACAGTAACAACATGGAATACACAATAACAACATGAAACACAGTAACAACATGGAACACACAGTAACATGGAACACACAGTAACAAAGTGGAACACACAGTAACAAAGTGGAACACACAGTAACAACATGGAACACACAGTAACAACGTGGAACACACAGTAACAACATGGAACACACAGTAACAACATGGAACACACAGTAACAACGTGGAACACACTGTAACAACGTGGAAACACAGTAACAACATGGAACACACAGTAACAACGTGGAACACACAGTAACAATGTGGAACACACAGTAACAACGTGGAACACACAGTAACAACGTGGAACACACAGTAACAACATGGAACACACAGCAACATGGAACACACAGTAACAACGTGGAACACACAGTAACAACATGGAACACACAGTAACAACATGGAACACACAGTAACAACATGGAACACACAGTAACAACGTGGAACACACAGTAACAACGGACACACATAACACTGGAACACACAAACATGGAACACACAGTAACAACGTGGAAACAAAAAATGGACACAGTAACAATGGAACACACAGTAACAACATGGAACACACAGTAACAACAGCATGGAACACACAGTAACAACATGGAACACACAGTAACAAGTGGAACACACGTAACAACTGGAGACACATAACAACTGGAACACACAGTAACAACATGGAACACATACAGGCACACAACACTGGAACACAGCTAAAACATACACTGGAACACACAGTAACAACATGGAACACACAGTAACAACTGGAAAACAGTAACAAGGAACACAGTAACAACTGGTAAAAGGGGAAAACACAGTAACAACATGGAACACACAGCAACATGGAACACAGTAACAACATGGAAAAACATAAAAGTGAACAACATAAACAACAGTAACAACATGGAACACAAAATAACAACATGAAAGAACACACAGTTAACAACATGAACACACAGTAACAACATGCCGATCACACAACAATGACACACAATAACAACGTGGACACACAGTAACAACGTGACATACAGTAACATGGAACACAGTAACATGGAACACACAGTAACAACTGGAACACATCATGAAAAAGTAACAACAGTGGACACACAGTATCAACGTGGAACACACAGTAACAACATGGAACACACAGTAACAACTGGAGAACACAGTAACAACTGGAACACACAGTAACAACATGGAACACTCAGTAACAACATGGAACACAGAACATGACACACAGTAACAACATGACACACAGTAGACAACATAACCACAGTAACAACATGGAACACACAGTAACAACATGGAACACACAGTAACAACGTGGAACACACAGTAACAACATGGAACACACAGTAACAACATGGAACACACAGTAACAACGTGGAACACAGTAACAACATGGAACACACAGTAACAACATGGAACACACAGTAACAACATGGAACACACAGTAACAACATGGAACACACAGTAACAACATGGAACACACAGTAACAACATGGAACACACAGTAACATGGAACACACAGTAACAACGTGGAACACAATTCCTAACCCCCATAAACTTCTTTTTAACTCCCAATAACCTTTACTTATTCACATTAACTCTTTTTTAAAAAAACTTTACCCACGTTAACCTCTTTTTAACCCCTATTAACCCCCATTAACCCAATACCCCTCATTAACTCTATTAACCCCTTTTTTAAAAGTCCATTAAGCTCTATTAACTCCCACAAAACTCTATTAAACCATAACAACGATCATTAACCTCTCATAAAACTCTATTAACCCCAATTAATAACTTTTTAACCCCATTAATCCCCCATAAAACTCTATTATTTCCCATTAACCCAATTTTAACCCCCAGCAACTCCCATTAACCTTTCATAAAACTCTATTAACCCCCATTAATCCCTTTTTACCCCCATTAACCCCCAGGACTATTACGATCCACTCAACAGCTTTATTTACCTCTTTTACGAGAGGTTCTCAATGGCTGTAAATTCTCTTTCACCAACAACATTTACACAATTTACAAAGGCAATTAGTGTGAACTTTATTTGTAAACTGGGACCATAAATATTGTGTAAATGATGGCATCATTACTCTATTATTATTATTATGATTATTATTACATTATTATTATTTATTATTATTATTATTATTATTACCTTTGACCTTCGATGAATTTCGAGAGTTTTTCTACTCCCGGAGCCCGGCCATGGGCCAGGCTCTTCTGGTGCTTGCCTGGTCAACCAAGCTGTTGCTGTTGGTGGCCCGCTGCCCCACATATCCATCACAGCCTGGTTGATCTGGCACCTCAACTCAGAAGACATTATGAGATGTCATGGAAGGATCCACAATTCTTTATTACCTAAGGAAGCAATACATCCTATATTAATCCCCAAGAATCACTGGCTCACTGGATTGAGTACTGGTAATGGCCACAGTGACGTTACACGGAGTACCACACACACTCTCTCATATACAACACTTCTACTGGATACCTCACGGACGACAAAGTGTCAAGAAACAAATAAGGGACTGCCTAACATACTGTCATTTTGACGGACGTACATGTCAGTGCCCAGGTCCGCCAGTGTGCAGAGTTTTGACCAGGCCCTCGAGTACCAGGTATATATTATTATGTATCTCTCCTCCACTCCAGTGACTATATGTTTAAGACTTTAAGACGTTCCCAGTAATTGAAATGCTTTACTGGTTCTAGCCGTCAGCACTGAGCAATATTCTAAATGAGGGAGCACTAGCGATTTGACAAGTGTCACCACCGGCATTATTTCCCTTGTTTTGAAGGATCTCATTACCAACCCCGTCGTCCTCCTGGCTGTCGTGACCTTTGTCTTATTGTGCTCTTTTAAAGAAAGATCAGCTGACATAGTCATTTCCTTTCGCTCTATTTGAAGACCCTCTTGCGTTTTGTATATAGTGTTCCTTTTGAGTTCTTTATTCTTTCCATACCTAAGCAGCTGAAACTTATCACCATTGAACGTCATAAAAAGAAACCATACCATGGGTGGAGATAGAACCCGCGATCAGAGTTCTATCCCCGCCCGTGGTATGGTTTATTTACAATCGTGTCATTACGATTTCGTGAGTCATTGAACGTCATGTTGTTCTCCACTGCCCACTGGAAGACCCTGCAACCATTATGACAGAATTACGGAGGCATTGGAGGACGACCAAAACACAGATGTGATTTACACAGATTTTGCAAAGGCGTTTGACAAATGCGATCATGGAGTGAAAGCGCACAAAATGAGGGCCATAGGCATTACTGGGAAGGTAGGCAGATGGATTTTTGAGTTCCTAACACACAGAACACAAAAAGTAGTAGTGAACAGGGCAAGATCCAGCATCAGCGAGGTCAAAAGCTCAGTGTCCCAAGGCACTGTCCTGGCACCTTTGCTGTTTCTCATCCTCATAGCAGACATAGATAAAAACACCCAGCACACTTTTGTATCATCATTTGCAGATGACACTAAAATAAGCATGAAAGTCACTACGGTAGAGGACACTGAAAAATTACAGGAGGACATACAGCAGCTGTGACAGGCATGATCGTCCCGCTCTAAAGCCATGCTGGTTCGGGTTATGTTGGTTGTGCTGGTCCATGAACTTTGTAATCTGCCGTCTCATCACTCTTTCAAAGATTTTTATGATGTGAGAAGTGAGGGCTACTGGTCTGTAATTTTTAGCTAGTGCTCTACTACCTCCCTTATGCAAAGGAGCTATGTCTGCACTCTTTAAGGCCTCTGGTATTTCACCTAGATCTAAGCTCTTTCTCCAAAGAATACTACTGCATTATTATTATTATTATTATAACTAAGCGCTAAGTTATATTATTATTATCATAAGCGCTTAACCATATTATTATTATTATTTTAATTAACTGTTAAACTATATTATTATTATAGTATAATATTAATCATTATTATCATTATATTCATCATTATTAAAGTTATATATTATTTATTATTACTAAGATTATAATAATAATTAAGGTTATCTTTAATTATCATCATTACTAAGGTTATTTTCATCTTTATAATAATAATTATCATTATTATTAATGTTATCTTTTTAGCGTTGGAGGAGACGTCGAGGCAGTGACGTCAGAGGCTGCACCAACTGACGTCACGGTGACGTCATGAGGGATGAGTTTCAAGAGTCTTTCTACTCCCGGAGCCCGGCCATGGGCCAGGCTCGTCATTGAACTTATATATGACTTGATGGTCAACAAGGTTGTTGGTGCACATGCTGGCAGCACAACCTGGTTGATCAGACACTTAGACATAAGCCTGTAACCCCATAATGCCTGTCTAGTATCTACCTAGGTTTTATTTCAGAATAGTCCACCACAGCCTGGCTGATCAGGAACTAACTCGAGGAACTTGTCAAATTCCCTCTTGAAGACAGCCAAGAGTGTGTTAGTAATTTCTCTTATGTATGAATGGGGGGAGGGGGATGATAGGTGTTGAAAAGTCTTGGTAAAATACCTAACTGTTGCAGACCATGGAGCTGAACTCTTCTCCAGGCTGAGGGACTGACCACCTCAAATACTTTTTTCTCCAAGGTTGATGGACTGATTACATCATCTTTATATCACTACTACTGCTCTCTCTGTATTTGACTGAAGAAGCCAGCATCCGCCAACACCTCTACAGGCTTCACAGTCCTTCCTGGTTCATATTGCTTAGTGGCTTATTTGCAGACTTTCGAGGGGTAGACCCCGGTTTCATGCAAATTAAGGCAAGCCAGGTTAAGCCAAGAGCCTAGCCAGAAAGCCATCCATCTGCCCTGCTTCAAAACGTGTGTGTGTATGTACGTTTGCAGGCATTCCAGCCGTCTTAGTGTATCCAGTGTCGAGGAATTAAGCCAGCAAGCCAACCCAGTTTCTCTTAGAAGTTGATAGGCTCCAGTGTGTGTGTGCCGCCCACCCTCTGTACTTCCAGTAAATTGCTGGTCAGAGACGTCGATGTGGGTCGCTGGTCTTGTTCTAGCCCGGGTCTTGTCCAATTGGTGACCAGGCAAAAGAGAGGAAATTACCATCCTTGTGGCTTGTGGGTTACTAAGCCAGGCAGTTTTGTGTGAGGACACAAGTCAAGGTGTTGCGCGGCCAGCCTGCCTCGGGGGGCATCTTCAGCCAGCACCACAAACTACAACCACACTACGCTGCCCACACCCACACTACGCTGCCCACACCCACACTACGCTGTCCAAACCTACACCACGTGGAGCCAGCCAAATATCTGCATTTCTACCACTCTTACCTAAATCGCCAAACAGAGCAGGTCAACAAGAGACGACTGACTAAGCTCCAGTGAGGAAGTCTAGTTTCTGTTTGGACCATCTCGTTATGCCCAAATTCCTTTAGATTCAGCGACTTCGTGAGTTGCAAGAACCGCCGCATGACATCAGTGGCGCTGTGTGTCACCCCCATACATCTCTTCACCGCTGCCCAGACCTGCAATCAACATATTTCGGTTTGTATAAAGACATTTGCGTGCGTTAAGAACATTTTTAAAAGCCTAAAGTGAAATTCTGTTGAAGGCTCGTGAACTTTCTGTCAAGAGACTTTCCCTCAGTGTAATTCTTTTGTTTATTAATTTCCCTTGTGTTTGCTTTTGACTTCGTTATTCTAGTATTCCCAAGTGTTGTGTTATTTCCTGTGTTATTCTCTATATTTTCTTTATTGAGTACAATTATTATTTTCTTGTATACAGTTTGTTGACTTAATTTTCATTGCATTTTCCTGCCTTTTCAAGTGTACTAATTTGCATTACTTATTGTTTGTACTAATTTCGTATCAAGCATTTACCATGTTGTATCGCTCTCATTCTTGTTCAGTTTTAACAGACATTGCAAAACAATAGCTCGTGTGCACCGAGTTTGTCTTTTGTGTTAAACACTTTCTTCTTTGTAAGTAAGTTTCCTCAGAATCCATAAACCACATGAATAACCATTGATTGATCTCATTTGTTCAAAAGTAATCTCATTAATTCCTATGATCCACTATGATTTGTAATGCATTATGTTTAAGGATGTCGTATGTTTGTGTACAACGCTGTCCTTGCATTGCATTGAATCATCCCAGAGCCTGAAGCATCTGCCAACCTTTTGCATTAGTTTAGCTATATGTCGGGGATGGCACATGTTAGCGTCGCCGAGCTGTCACCAGACAATACTTTTGTAGTATATAAGTCCTATACCATTTATAGTAAAGCTCCCTTGTCGTGCTGACATCATGTGACTCCCCCACATAGGCTGTAGCTCAGAGCCCCCCCCTCTCACTCAACAGGCTAAGAGACAGGCTGGGCTCTCTTCCCCACGACTACCAAATAATAATGCCTTCATGACAGTCTACATTGTTTTTTTTTATTTGTATTTTTTCTCCCAATTTTTACTTTAGTTGTGATTCAGTATATAATTTTTGTTCTTGTTTTGCTAAGCAGTTTCCAGCACACTGATGTTTCTTACTGTCAAACTTATTACAATTTCAGTGAATAATAACATTTATATTATTACAATTTTTACAGTGTTCTGTTTATTATTTTTAATTCTTTCAATTTCTCTGTGATTTATTATTCCATATTCGAATATTTTATATTTTTGTGTTTATTTTATACAATTTTTTACCCAGCATATCTGATTTTTTTTATATCAATGCCAAGTTGAGTTCCATTTTTTTTCAAAAATTTTGCAGTGATCAACAACTTTATTACTAAAATTTCTTACTGAATTTGTGAGTAAAGATTAATTAATTCAAAGATTAATTAATTTAAGTTACAGAAATCTTTTTTTTTGGCATTTTTATAAAAAAAAAGGATTTTAATTAAGTCAATTTCAGTGTGTCTTATAATTTTTATATATGCAGAGTTAAGCATAATTTATTTTTGTCTTACGAAAAATTCTTGTGTCCTAGATTTCTTTGAAACAATGTCTCAATTACCTGTGACTAATGCTGACAATGTGCTAGTGAATAATGTCTGACAAGACACTGACGAAATCAGCTCAGAATCTTAGTGGTTCTTTACCGACTGACAGACAAAACCCATCCCATAGACCATATCTGTATTCTCGTAAAACTCTGGTCATGTCAGTAGTTCAGGGGTAGTGTAATGAGAAGTCGCTCTGCTCCTAGTCCAAGAAGAACCACCACCAACCATAGTATGAGGACTTGTTATAATTGCAGAAACAGGGGACACATTGCTGTAAACTGTAAGGGTATTCAAAATAAAAAGTGTTATACTCAAGGTAGCCTTCAAACCAACCTACCATACTGTACCATATATACCATACAAGCAAGTACATGTTATAGATCCTTCCGTGGTCGTTCCTAGCCACAGAAGAGGTCGTAGAGGACGTGATTCCCGGAACAACCAGAACTTGTCTAACCAAAATTTGTCCGAAGCTTCGGGTTCGAGGGAATCTGAGCGCCCAAGTCAAAACATCCTGTTGTGACAGTAACTGACAGTGAGTATTCCATCCCTGTTAAAAATTCCTTTGACGCTTTATGCAGTCTAGAGGAAGAATACTTCATTGATGTCATTGATGTCATTGATGTCATTGGTTCACAAGTTTTCAACGAAGACATTTTTGAGGATACGATTGAATACACCTCCGGTGACGACTCACCTTCTTGCTTACACGTCCATTCCAGTGCAACAATCGGTCCATTAGTTGAAACTTGTGTGCTCAATGCGTCCATTCATGTGCTGATGGACTCTGGTGCGCAATTTAATATAATCAGATCCAGTCTGTTTAAGGATAAGCAATTAGGTCGTATCCTTCTGGTAGAACCAACTCGTGTAACCACCCTTAGTGGAGTGGCAGGTTCTAGTCTGCTTGTCCCTAGGTCAGACTTCCCTCACCTTCATCAAAGTTAGTTTTTTTTCTGCATCATTTCTTGTTGCTGACCAGATTAATTTTCCTGACGATCTACCCTCATGCCCCAACTGACGACATGATAGTACCATTCTGGGGCTTCCAGCTTGGATATGAGATCTGTCATACTGCTACGGAGTATGAAGTTCGGATTAAGCCTTTACAGACTGGTGTGGTGTCTAGTAACTTAATCAAGCGGTCAGGCACTAGTAAAACTGTTACTTCTGTCTGGAATCCCAGTTTCTACAACCTTGTGCACACAGGATAGTGTGCAGTCGTCTCAGGTGATCTAGCACCAGACAGTACTTATGTAGCATATAATTCCTATACCATTTATAGTAAGGTTCTCTTGTCATGCTGACGTCACGTGACTCCCCATTTAGACAGTAACTCAGAACCACGTCTCTCTCTCTCTCTCAGCAAGCAGGCTTAAGAGACGGGCAGACAGGCTGGGCTCTCGTCTCTCGGCTACCAAATAATAATATCTTTATTTACTACCAGTACATGTACAAGGTATACAGACCATAGTTGACATCAATGACATACTACTATATAGAAAGACCCTTGTTATGATGAGCATTTCCCGCAAATTAGGTCAGTTTTGTCCCAGGATGCGACCCACACCAGTCCACTAACACCCAGGTACCTATTATTACTGATGGGTGAACATAGACAACCGGTGTAAGGAAACACGCCCAATGTTTCCACCCCTTGCCAGGAATCGAACCTGGACCCTCAGCGTGTGAAGCGAGAACTTTGCCTGGTGGCCTCCATAACAATCTACAGTGTTTCCTTCCATCATGAACCCCACTATTACAATGGAAGAAAGATCAAAGATAGAGAGATGGAAGAGAAAAATGAGAGAAAGATGAAAGGTAAAGAGAGATGGTAAAAAATACTGTTTGAACGCTGAGTTCTGGAAGCTATAAAAAAAGCGATGTACAAGGGACTGGGGGGATGTTGACAAGAGTCAAGTTCCCTGGAGGAACGACACCAGGGGGACGGTACCAGGGGGATGACACCAGGGGGACGGTACCAGGGGATGACACCAGGGGACGGTACCAGGGGATGACACCAGGGGACGGTACCAGGGGATGACACCAGGGGACGGTACCAGGAGGATGACACCAGGGGGACGGTACCAGGGGGATGACACCAGGGGGACGGTACCAGGGGGATGACACCAGGGGGACGGTACAAGGGGGATGACACCAGGGGGACGATACCAAGAAGAGGTCACCAAGGGGACGATACAAGGGGAACGGTACCAGGAGGACGACATCAGGGGGAGGTCACCAGGGAGACGGTACGAGGGGGAGGTCACCCTGAGGTTCCTTTGATGCTCCAGCCAACCCTCAACCCTGCAAGTGAGGAAGAGGAGAAGAACAAGAGGAAGAGAGGAAACAAGAGGAAGAGAGGGAGGATGAGGAAGAGAGGGAACAAGAGGAAGAAAGGGAGGGAGAAAGTGAGGAAGCGAGGGAGAGCAACAGGGGGAGCTGAAGAGAAGATGACAACAGGGAGGGGGAAGGAGGAGAGGAGAACAAAGAGAGGGAGGAGAGGAAGAGAAGATCAGTTTGGAGGGCTCTTCTACGCCAGCAGCCTCAAAGACACCAGACAAGGAGAAGGTGTGTGGGAGGACAACACACAGGGAAATGTGAGACGAAAAAAGAAACGGAGGAGACTCTGAGGAAGGAGAGGGAGAAGAGGGAGACGAGAAAAGACAGAAAAGGAGAAGAGTAAAGAATTAGAGAAGAATAGAGTTAGAGGAGAATAATAATATAGAGCAACAACATAAGAATGTGAATAAATGGTTTACAAAACCGACACGTTGATAAATGAGACACTTTTGCCACATTTGGGCAGTCAAGAATGAGGGACTGATTACCTCAAACTCCTCTTATTCCATCTTTTTCTGCATTGGACTGAAGAAGATTGGTATATCAAAGGAGTATCTTTATTCTGGAAACGTTTCGCCCCACAGTGGGTTCTTCAGTCCAATGCAGAAAAAGATGGAATAAGAGGAGTTTGAGGTAATCAGTCCCTCAGTCTTGACTGCCCAAATGTGGCAAAAGTGTCTTATTTATCAAATACCTTTGATATACCTTACAGGAGTTTCAAGAGTTTAGCTACTCTCGGAGCCCGGCCATGGGCCAGGCTCGTCTGGTGATTGCCTGGTCAACCAGGCTGTTGCTGGTGGAGGCCCGCTGCCCCACATATCCATCACAGCCTGGTTGATCTGGCACCTGGTGAAGATACTTGTCCAGTTTCCTCTTGAAGGCTTCTACACTTGTTCCAGCAGTGTTTCTGATATCTTCTGGTAAGATGGTAAGAAATAACGGATTTAAATTGAATAAATTTAGATTTAGAAAGGACATAGGCAAGTACTGGTTTTCGAACAGAGTTGTAGATGCGTGGAACAATCTTCCGAGTAGTGTGATAGAGGCTAAGACCTTGGGTGGCTTTAAAAAGAGATTGGACAAATATATGAGTGGGAGGGGCTGGGTTTGATTGGTGTCGTGAGTACGGGAGTAAATTCTTAGGTAGTGGTGGTTTTGATAAGGACCTGCCTTGTATGGGCCAGTAGGCCTTCTGCAGTGTTCCACCATTCTCATGTTAAACATGTTCAGAGTAGCCAGGACAGGAGAGGTGTGTGTGTCAGTACTGGAACAGCGGTGGCGGGAGCAAGACGTCATAAGACGTCATGGTGTTGGGTATATGGGAGGTATTTTGGGTAAGTTGAGGACATAGCTTATTTGATTGTTTTTGTACTCTCACGATTTTCCCTGTAAGGCCCTAGTATGTGAGAGTACCTGTTTGGGAGAGTACCTGTATGTGAGAGTACAGGTGAAGTGTTTATGTGTGCAGGCTAAGGGCAGAAGGGGGTGGTGAAGGAGCCCCACTGTTTATTTATGTTTTAACTAGTACCACTGTACTAGTGGGTTTAGGTAATATTTTGTAGGCGGCCTAGATTACCTGGTACATGTATACGGGTGTGTTTTTTTTATATAATTCTTAGAGTGTAGGTTGTGTGTTGTATATTTAAGGCTAATATTGATATAGTTATACTTTTTATAAAAGTGAATTTGATTGCCTTTCCTGATAATTAATACAAGTACTGACTATCTACTTTTTGTGAAGAAGCTTGGCCCTAGGTTGGTGTATTTTATTTAATATTGTAAATGCCCCTAGACAAGGCTTTTACCCCTAGGCTTTTACCCCAGGTATTTACGTAATACCTGGAGATACCTGGAGAGGGTTTCGGGGGTCAACTCCCCCGCGGCCCGGTCGTAATAACTACGTTACGTCTCTCATTCTACGTCTCTCAAGAGAGTGAAGGTTCAGGGTTTTCAGTCTATTTTCATATGGGAAATTCCTTATACAATGGATTAATTTTGTCATTCTTCTCTGAATGTTCTCCAATAAATATATATCCATTCTATGGACTTGCCAACCTTGCCAACCTTGCCCTTAGCTTACAGAGATTGTGACGATGGCTTCTCTCGACTACGAGTAGCTATATCTCCAACTTAAGGCAGAGTTAGTGGAAGTAAGAAGAGAGATTCAATGACTGAAAGGTATATGCAAGTATTATCTCCAGAACAATATCATCGAGAACAGCCGTGTCAATGATTGGATGCTGGTTGGAATGGAAGGAACGAAGCTAAGGCTAAGGAAGGTACAGGAGACCCTATACACCCCAGCGAAGACCAACCCACTGGAGACAGTCGAGAATGTCACGACGAACACCGCCAGTGAAGGTAAGAACACTGTTTTAGTTGGGGACTATTGCGACCCCAGAATTTGGCCCCAATGTATATATTTTATGTATATTTCCATTTTCTATAATTTTATATTGCTGATATTTTCGATAATAGCTAAATCGTTAATATCTTGCTTTATATTATTATTTGACCTATTTGACTTATGTTTGACATTATTTGACTTAGCTATGTTCATTAGGTAGGATGTAACATTATATATTGTGCTCTGGTTTGTAGTAGCTGCCTTGGAGTTGGCAAACTACCGATTATGACACTAGGCTTGTTGCTGAGGGAGGAGTCACGTGATTCCACCTGAGGTGGGTGGCTGCTGCTCCTTCCTCGAGAGCACTACGCAGCTGGACATCGTTGAGTCAACACTTCTCTCCTGTCTCTGCTTGTTTTCTCGCCATTTAGACTCTGTGTGGTAGAGTATGTATTCGGTGGTGAGACGAAACATACTTCTCAGGACTCTGTGTAACTCTGTTCACAGAGGATAGACTAGACAGTGATTTTCGACGTTTTTCTGGGTTGTGTCACATTGACACTCTGAGACAACTCAGGTATCTAGCTACAGCTCCTGACCTAATTCGATAAGGCATCTGTGCACCGTCACAGTCTGGGATTGTTTATGCTGAACTTAGCTTCAGTAGAAAGGGAGTTTTGTGACTGTTTTGGAGGATCTATTGATGGTCCCCAGTTAGGGTCGATTTTCTATCTCCTGGTTCCTGACGCTGTGTTGCTGTTGCCTGTTATATTGCTGTTCTGCGAATTGGTCATTTTACTGGACAATAAAGCTGTTCTGATTGTCAGTTTGTTAGAAGAGCTAGCTTATGAGAAGTTGTTCAGTCGGACACTGGTTGAGTCGAGTCTTAAAGAGTTACCTGGAGCTCACTCATACACACATCTTTGAAGAGTTTCGAGAGTATCTACTCTCTGAGCCCGGCCATGGGCCAGGCTCGTTATTTGCATATATCTGTATTATTGTAATTACTGACATTGTACCTGATGGTACTTTAGAGTCATTTGGATATATGTGCCTTCAGCACAGTCTTATGGTATATGAGAGCAGTGTAGGAGCTAACCTCCTAATTCATAACTTAATGAACATCCTGATCATATGTACATTTATTTACTTTGAAACCCTAGACCTCACTTTGATAATAAACCTTTTAAATATATCTGTTTGGTTAGTATCCTACCAGTTGGGATCCAATGGTGATATTAATAATATGTCGGATAACTGGACCAGGATACTGACTTTGTTACAAAAGCCCAGTAACAGGCTGGATGCTAGAAGGGCTATCCTTTCTAGTGTTCACTGGAGATGTCTATTACTAATAGATTTCGTGTCATTTTTGTAACAGGGACAGTCAGGTTAGGTTTATGGATAGAACTTTTTGTCTTATGTGGGGATGGATGGATATGTGGGGGCCCACTGCCACCACATATCTATCACAGCCTGGTTGATTTGGCACCTGATGAAGATATTGTCCAGTTAGTGTTTCTGATACCTTCTGGTAAGATGTTGAATAATCTGGGGCCACGGATGTTGATGAAGTGTTCTCATATTGTGCCCACTGCACCTCTGCTTTTCCCTGGGATTATTTTACACTTCCTCCCATATCTCTCACTCCAGTATGTTATGGCAGTGTGCAGATTTGGGACCAGACCCTCCAGTACTTTCCAGGTATATATTATCATGTATCTCTCTCTCCTCCACTCCAATGAATACATATTTAAGGCTTTAAGACGTTCTCAGTAATTTAAATACTTTAATGGATCTATGTGGGCCGCAAACGATCTCTGTATCTGTTTCAGCTTTGATATTTTTCCTGCCCTGAACGAGGCCGTCAACACTGAATAATATTACAATTAGGAAAGAACAAGTGATGTGAAGTGTCACCATTGGCATTATTTCCCTTGTTTTGAAAGTTCTCATTATCCACCCTGTCATCCTCCTGGATGGCGTGATCTTATTCTTATTGTGCTCTTTGAAAAAAGGTGTCCTGTAGTTCGGTTGATAGCGCACTCACCTCACACATTGAGTGTCCATTGTTCGATCCCCAGTACGAGTGGAAACGTTGAGTGTATTTCCTTAAGACATCTACCTTAAGGAAACACACCTAGCAAGAATTACCTGGGTGTCAACGGACTGGTGTGGGTGGCATCCTGGGGGGTGGTAGTATACCTCAGATAGGGCTGGACTTTGAAATGAGCTGAGGTAGGATAACAGCTCTTACCCTGTAAAATTGATTTGTGTAAAAAAAATAAAGAGGTCAGCTGACATAATTACTCCAAGGTCTTTCACGTGTTCCTTTCCATCCATTTGACGATGCTCATGAGTGTTGTAGTGTTGTTCTTCATACCTAAGTAGCTTGAACTTATCACCTTCGAACGTTATATTTCCCAGAACCTTTGTGTACAAATTTATCATTAATTGTTTACACTCTTCGTCCTAACACTCATACCTACCAGCGTAAAATAATAACCCGGAGTAGCTTCCGGAGTTCTAGATCAGCGCCCCCGCGGTACGGGCCCAGACCTTCCTGGTCTAGGACTTGGTTAATAACCCATAATGAACACAAAGGCACAATACAGTGACTGGAACAATACACAAATGACCCGTACATAGGAGAAACTTAGCACGACGTTTCGGTCTGACTTGGACCATTAACCTTTACCTTTGTGTGTTAGTGTGATTAGTTAATGGGGTTATTAGTGTATTACCAACCCAAGTTTGATTTTCAACTCCGGAACAGCAGCTAAAAAAAGATACTCTTGTTGACACTGTTTTGATAAATTAGACATGTGCAATACTTGGGTATCTTTATTGTGGAGACGTTTCGCCCCACAGTAGCTTCATCAGTCCTATACAAAGAAAAATGGTGAAGATCAAGAGTTTGAGGTAATCAGTCCCTCAGTCTGGAGTCGATGTAATCAGTCCATCAGGCTATTTTGTCCCGTTGGACTTACATTAGACGTGTGTTATGTCCAGCTGGTCGACACAAGTGTTGTGTCAGAATTGATGGATTTATCGATGTCTTGAGAAATTTCAGTGTTTATACGGAGTATTCAGGGCACGCAATGGAACACACAGGGCACGCGATGGAACACTCAGGGCACGCGATGGAACACTCAGGGCACGCGATGGAACACTCAGGGCACGCGATGGAACAAAAAGGGCACGCGATGGAACAAAAAGGGCCCGCCATGGAACACTTAGGTCCAGCGATGGGTTCCCTAAAAAAAATAACGATAATATACGAATAAAAATGGAAAATACTTGACAAAGTTCCAAATCTACCCACTACAATAACAGCATACTGGAGAGATTAGATTTAGATTTTGCCACACGAGTGGCTAGTTTATTGTGCACCTCATATCCATCCTGTGGATGGTAGTGGCTAGTTTATTGTGCACCTCATATCCATCCTGTGGATGGTAGTGGCTAGTTTATTGTGCACCTCATATCCATCCTGTGGATGGTAGTGGCTAGTTTATTGTGCACCTCATATCCATCCTGTGGATGGTAGTGGCTAGTTTATTGTGTACCTCATATCCATCCTTTGGATGGTAGTGGCTAGTTTTTTTTTTTTTTTTTTTTTAACACATCGGCCGATTCCCACCAAGGCAGGGTGGCCCGAAAAAGAAAAACTTTCATCATCATTCACTCCATCACTGTCTTGCCAGAAGGGTGCTTTACACTACAGTTATAAAACTGCAACATTAACACCCCTCCTTCAGAGTGCCGGCACTGTACTTCCCATCTCCAGAACTCAAGTCCGGCCTGCCGGTTTCCTGAATCCCTTCATAAATGTTACTTTGCTCACACTCCAACAGCACGTCAAGTATTAAAAACCATATGCCTCCATTCACTCCTATCAAATACGCTCACACATGCTTGCTGGAAGTCCAAGCCCCTCGCACACAAAACTTCCTTTACCCCCTCCCTCCAACCTTTCCTAGGCCGACCCCTACCCCGCCTTCCCTCCACTACAGATTTATACACTCTCGAAGTCACTCTGTCTCGTTCCATTCTCTCTACATGTCCAAACCACCTCAACAACCCCTCCTCAGCTCTCTGAACAATCGTTTTGGTAATCCCGCACCTCCTCCTAATTTCCAAACTCCGAATTCTCTGCATTATATTCACACCACACATTGACCTCAGACATGACATCTCCACTGCCTCCAGCCTTCTCCTCGTTGCAACATTCATCACCCATGCTTCACACCCATATAAGAGCGTTGGTATAACTATACTCTCATACATTCCCTCTTTACTTCCATGGACAAGGTTCTTTGTCTCCACAGACTCCGAAGTGCTCCACTCACCCTTTTCCCCTCATCAATTCTATGATTCACCTCATCCTTCATAGACCCATCCGCCGACATGTCCACTCCCAAATATCTGAATACATTCACCTCCTCCATACTCTCTCCCTCCAATCTGATATCCAATCTTTCGTCACCTATTCTTTTTGTTATCCTCATCACCTTACTCTTTCCTATATTCACTTTCAATTTTCTTCTTTTACACACCCTACCAAATTCATCCACCAACCTCTGCAGCTTCTCTTCAGAATCTCCCAAAAGCACAGTGTCATCAGCAAAAAGCAACTGTGACAACTCCCACTTTGTATTTGCTTCTTTATCTTTTAGCCCAACACCTCTTGCCAAGACCCTCGCATTCACTTCTCTTACAACCCCATCTATAAATATATTGAACAACCACGGTGACATCACACATCCTTGTCTAAGGCCCACTTTTACTGGGAAATAGTCCCTTCCCTCCTACACACTCTAACCTGAGCCTCACTATCCTCATAAAAACTCTTCACTGCTTTCAGTAACCTTCCTCCTATTCCATACACCTGCAACATCTGCCACATTGCCCCCTATCTACCCTATCATACGCCTTTTCCAAATCCATAAATGCCACAAAAACATCTTTACCCTTATCCAAATACTGTTCACCTATATGTTTCACTGTAAACACTTGGTCTACACACCCCTACCTTTCCTAAAGCCCCTTGTTCATCTGCTATCCTGCTTTCTGTTTTACTCTTAATTCTTTCAATAATAACTCTACCATACACTTTACCAGGTACACTCAACAGACTTATTCCCCTATAATTTTTGCACTCTCTTTTGTCCCCTTTGCCTTTATACAAAGGAACAATACACGCTCTCTGCCAATCCCTAGGTACCTTACCCTCTTCCATACATTTATTAAATAATAGCACCAACCACTCCAAAATTATATCCCCACCTGCTTTTAACATTTCTATCTTTATCCCATCAATCCCAGCTGCCTTACCCCCTTTCATTCTACCCACTGCCTCACGAACTTCCCCTACACCCACAACTGGCTCTTCCACACTCCTACAAGATGTTATTCCTCCTTGCCCTACACACGAAATCACAGCTTCCTGTCTTCATCAACATTTAACAAATCCTCAAAATATTCTCTCCATCTTCCCGATACCTCTAACTCTCCATTTAATAACTCTCCTCTCCTATTTTTAACTGTCAAATCCATTTGTTCTCTAGGCTTCCTCAACTTATTAATCTCATTCCAAAACTTTTTCTTATTTTCAACAAAATTTGCTGATAACATCTCACCCACTCTCTCATCTGCTCTCTTTTTACATTGCTTCACCACTCTTTTAACCTCTCTTTTTCTCTCCATATACTCTTCCCTCCTTGCATCACTTCTACTTTGTAAAAACCTCTCATATGCTAACTTTTTCTCCCTTACTACTCTCTTTACATCATTCCACCAATCGCTCCTCTTCCCTCCTGCACCCACTCGCCTGTAACCACAAACTTCTGCTGAACACTCTAACACTACATTTTTAAATCTACCCCATACATTTTCGACCCCATTGCCTACACTCTCACTAGCCCATCTATCCTCCAATAGTTGTTTATATCTTACCCTAACTGCCTCCTCTTTTAGTTTATAAACCTTCACCTCTCTTTTACTTACTGATTCTATTTTCCTTGTATCCCATCTACCTTTTACTCCCACTGTAGCTATAACTAAAAAGTGATCTGATATATCTGTAGCCCCTCTATAAACATGTACATCCTGAAGTCTACTCAACAGTCTTTTATCTACCAATACATAGTCCAACAAACTACTGTCATTACGCCCTACATCATATCTTGTATACTTATTTATCCTCTTTTCTTAAAATATGTATTACCTATAACTAAACCCCTTTCTATACAAAGTTCAATCAAAGGGCTCCCATTATCATTTACACCTGGCACCCCAAACTTACCTACTACACCCTCTCTGCATGTTTCTCCCACTTTAGCATTTAGGTCCCCTACCACAATTACTCTCTCATTTGGTTCAAAAGTTCCTATACATTCGCTTAACATCTCCCAAAATCTCTCTCTCTCTCTACACTCCTCTCTTCTCCAGGTGCATACACGCTTATTATGACCCACTTTTCGCATCCGACCCTTATTTTAATCCACATAAACCTTGAATTTACACATTTATATTCCCTCTTTTCCTTCCATAACTGATCCTTCAACATTATTGCTACCCCTTCCTTAGCTCTAACTCTCTCAGATACTCCTGACTTAATCCCATTTATTTCTCCCCACTGAAACTCGCCTACCCCCTTCAGCTTTGTTTCGCTTAGGGCCAGGACATCCAACTTCTTTTCATTCATAACATCGGCAATCATCTCTTTCTTATCATCCGCACTACATCCACGCACATTCAGACACCCCAATTTTATAAAGTTTTTCTTCTTCTCGTTTTTAGTAGATTTGTACAGGAGAAGGGGTTACCAGCCCATTGCTCCCGGCATCTTAGTCGCCTCACACGACACGCATGGCTTACGGAGGAAAGATTCTTTTCCACTTCCCCATGGAAGTGTACCTCATATCCATCCTGTGGATGGTAGTGACTAGTTTATTGTGTACCTCATATCCATCCTGTGGATGGTAGTGGCTAGTTTATTCTGTCCCTCATATCCACCCTGTGGATGGTAGTGGCTAGTTTATTGTGCACCTCATATCCATCCTGTGGATGGTAGCGGCTAGTTTATTGTGTACCTCATATCCATCCTGTGGATGGTAGTGGCTAGTTTATTGTGTACCTCATATCCATCCTGTGGATGGTAGTGGCTAGTTTATTGTGTACCTCATATCCATCCTGTGGATGGTAATGGCTAGTTTATTGTGTACCTCATATCCATCCTGTGGATGGTAGCACAAGAGCATATGGATACACAATAGGCCTAGGAACTAGGCCTCAAAAGGGTTAACAGGAGTACATCTGAATTTATATCTAAAGTTCACTTATCTGTTACATGCAAATTTAGGAAATTTGCTTAATATATCTGGTATCTTATTTTCATTAATAAGATATCTTGACATATCACATAGTTTATCATACTGTCTATCTCTATATTCCTCAATAAGTGCACAGTTAAGCACATAAGAGTGAAAGATATGGGAGAAAGAGTAGAATAAGCCGAGTGAAAAGAAGGGACACCGTGGGGACATTAAGAGAACACTGTGTCAACATGCGTGGACCAAGACTCTTCAACCTGCTATCAGCAGATATTAGAAACACTGCTGGAACAAGTGTGGAAGTCTCACAGGACGAAACTCCATCAGCACCTTTACCAAGTTTCGGATCACCCAGGCTGTGATAGATATGTGGTCCAGAACCACCAGCAACAACAACCTTGTTGACCAGACAAGCCTGGTCCAGGACCACCAGCAACAACAACCTTGTTGACCAGACACGCCTGGTCCAGGACCACCAGCAAAAACAACCTTGTTGACCAGACAAGCCTGGTCCAGGACCACCAGCAACAACTACCTTGTTGACCAGACAAGCCTGGTCCAGGACCACCAGCAACAACAACCTTGTTGACCAGACAAGCCTGGTCCAGGACCACCAGCAACAACTACCTTGTTGACCAGACAAGCCTGGTCCAGGACCACCAGCAACAACTACCTTGTTGACCAGACAAGCCTGGTCCATGACCACCAGCAACAACTACCTTGTTGACCAGACAAGCCTGGTCCAGGACCACCAGCAACAACTACCTTGTTTACCAGACAAGCCTGGTCCAGGACCACCAGCAACAACTACCTTGTTGACCAGACAAGCCTGGTCCAGGACCACCAGCAACAACTACCTTGTTGACCAGACAAGCCTTGTCCAGGACCACCAGCAACAACAACCTTGTTGACCAGACAAGCCTGGTCCAGGACCACCAGCAACAACTACCTTGTTGACCAGACAAGCCTGGTCCAGGACCACCAGCAACAACTACCTTGTTGACCAGACAAGCCTGGTCCAGGACCACCAGCAACAACTACCTTGTTGACCAGACAAGCCTGGTCCAGGATCACCAGCAACAACTACCTTGTTGACCAGACAAGCCTGGTCCAGGACCACCAGCAACAACAACCTTGTTGACCAGACAAGCCTGGTCCAAGACCACCAGTAACAACTACCTTGTTGACCAGACAAGCACCAGACAAGCCTGGTCCAGGACCACCAGCAACAACAACCTTGTTGACCAGACAAGCCTGGTCCAGGACCACCAGCAACATCTACCTTGTTGACCAGACAAGCCTGGTATAGGACCACCAGCAACAACTACCTTGTTGACCAGACAAGCCTGGTCCAGGACCACCAGCAACAACTACCTTGTTGACCAGACAAGCCTGGTCCAGGACCACCAGCAACAACAACCTTGTTGACCAGACAAGCCTGGTCCAGGACCACCAGCAACAACAACCTTGTTGACCAGACAAGCCTGGTCCAGGACCACCAGCAACAACAACCTTGTTGACCAGACAAGCACCAGACAAGCCTGGTCCAGGACCACCAGCAACAACAACCTTGTTGAACAGACAAGCCTGGTTCTGGACCACCAGCAACAACTACCTTGTTGACCAGACAAGCCTGGTCCAGGACCACCAGCAACAACAACCTTGTTGACCAGACAAGCCTGGTCCAGGACCACCAGCAACAACAACCTTGTTGACCAGACAAGCCTGGTCCAGGACCACCAGCAACAACAACCTTGTTGACCAGACAAGCACCAGACAAGCCTGGTCCAGGACCACCAGCAACAACAACCTTGTTGACCAGACAAGCACCAGACAACCCTGGTCCAGGACCACCAGCAACAACTACCTTGTTGACCAGACAAGCACCAGACAAGCCTGGTCCAGGACCACCAGCAACAACAACCTTGTTGACCAGACAAGCCTGGTCCTGGACCACCAGCAACAACAACCTTGTTGACCAGACAAGCCTGGTCCAGGACCACCAGCAACAACAACCTTGTTGACCAGACAAGCACCAGACAAGCCTGGTCCAGGACCACCAGCAACAACAACCTTGTTGACCAGACAAGCCTGGTCCAGGACCACCAGCAACAACTACCTTGTTGACCAGACAAGCCTGGTCCAGGACCACCAGCAACAACAACCTTGTTGACCAGACAAGCCTGGTCCAGGACCACCAGCAACAACAACCTTGTTGACCAGACAAGCCTGGTCCAAGACCACCAGCAACAACTACCTTGTTGACCAGACAAGCACCAGACAAGCCTGGTCCTGGACCACCAGCAACAACTACCTTGTTGACCAGACAAGCACCAGACAAGCCTGGTCCAGGACCACCAGCAACAACTACCTTGTTGACCAGACAAGCCTGGTCCAGGACCACCAGCAACAACTACCTTGTTGACCAGACAAGCCTGGTCCTGGACCACCAGCAACAACTACCTTGTTGACCAGACAAGCCTGGTCCTGGACCACCAGCAACAACTACCTTGTTGACCAGACAAGCACCAGACAAGCCTGGTCCTGGACCACCAGCAACAACTACCTTGTTGACCAAACAAGCACCAGACAAGCCTGGTCCAGGACCACCAGCAACAACTACCTTGTTGACCTGACAAGCCTGGTCCAGGACCACCAGCAACAACTACCTTGTTGACCAGACAAGTCTGGTCCAGGACCACCAGCAACAACTACCTTGTTGACCAGACAAGTCTGGTCCAGGACCACCAGCAGCAACAACCTGGTTGACCAGACAAGCACCAGACAAGCCTGACCCAGGACAAGGTTACAAGAATAACAACACTCTAGAAACTGGTCACAGGTAGGTCACAACACAATTCAATCACATACTCCCATTTAATATACAGTAAACATAAATCCCACAATACACACAATTCAAGGATATATCTCTGTCTTCCATCGCAGTATATTTAACAATATACACAATTCAGGGATATATATATCCCCCATCGTAGTATATATCATAACACAAATAATCTTAAATCATCTCTGAGCGAATGTCTGGTTACATATTCTCTCTATCTCTCTCTACATTCTCTCCCTCCCCCTCTCTATCTCTCTCTCTCCACCTCTCTCTCTCTCCATCTCTCTTTCTCTCTGCGCCTTCTCTCTCTGCACCTTCTCCCCCTCTCTACTCTCTCCCTCTCTTCTCTCTCCTCCTCTTCTCCCCCATCACTCATACCAGTCACCCCATGACACTGGCCTACGGCTCTTTGTACAAGAAACTGGAACTAGTTAGGAGAATAAGATTTATACTATAGATTTAGTAATACTATTTAGCTATACTACTGTCAATACAATATTTAAAAATAAAGTAATTGTAGAAGTTTATAGAAACATCTGGGGTGTGTTTACTTCTACCAGCTGGGCTGCCTGTAAAATTATATTTGTGCAACGTTTGGGTATTTTCGTTTTGGAAACGTTTCGCCAGCCAGTGGCTTCTTCAGTACAATGCGGAGAAATGTGGGAGATGAAGAGGAGTTTGAGGTAATCAGTCCCTCAGCCTGGAGTCGATGTGTTCAGTCCATCAAACAGAGGGGTTCGAATCCTAAAACTCACAGGCCAGAGCGCTTACCACTGGGCCAGCTAGCTACAATAAGATTCACCCAACCAGGTATATTTCTATACACCATAGGAAAGTTAGCATGGGCCACCACTGTGACCACAAATGCGAGTTTTTACAGATGAATCTCACACCAGCGTGGCTGTGTCGTTCTCTAGCTCAAGTCCCCTCAAAGCCGCCATCATGACTGTCCAGTGTGTTTCAGGACTCACTCGTCATGCGTTCACACCCCACAAGTTCCCTGGTTTATTTACAATCGTGACATTACGAATTCGTGATTCATAATTAAGAGAATTTTATGAATTAAATGAGAGATGTGTTAACTTTATCAGAGGATAAGTAACCCCTGTTTATCAAGTCTTGTCTATTGTTTATATTATATACTGCCAGAGTTGTCTAGTGTTTATATTATATACTGCCAGAGTTGTCTAGTGTTTATATTTTATACTGCCAGAGTTGTCTAGTGTTTATATTATATACTGCCAGAGTTCTCCAGTGTTTATATTATATACTGCCAGAGTTGTCTAGTGTTTATATTATATACTGCCAGAGTTGTCTAGTGTTTATATTATATACTGCTAGAGTTGTCTAGTGTTTATATTATATACTGCCAGAGTTGTCTAGTGTTTATATTATATACTGCTAGAGTTGTCTAGTGTTTATATTATATACTGCCAGAGTTGTCTAGTGTTTATATTATATACTGCTAGAGTTGTCTAGTGTTTATATTATATACTGCCAGAGTTCTCCAGTGTTTATATTATATACTGCCAGAGTTGTCTAGTGTTTATATTATATACTGCTAGAGTTGTCTAGTGTTTATATTATATACTGCCATAGTTCTCCAGTGTTTATATTATATACTGCTAGAGTTGTCTAGTGTTTATATTATATACTGCTAGAGTTCTCCAGTGTATATATTATATACTGCCAGAGTTGTCTAGTGTTTATATTATATACTGCTAGAGTTGTCTAGTGTTTATATTATATACTGCCAGAGTTCTCCAGTGTTTATATTATATACTGCCAGAGTTGTCTAGTGTTTATATTATATACTGCCAGAGTTCTCCAGTGTTTATATTATATACTGCCAGAGTTGTCTAGTGTTTATATTATATACTGCTAGAGTTGTCTAGTGTTTATATTATATACTGCCAGAGTTCTCCAGTGTTTATATTATATACTGCCAGAGTTGTCTAGTGTTTATATTATATACTGCCAGAGTTCTCCAGTGTTTATATTATATACTGCCAGAGTTCTCCAGTGTTTATATTATATACTGCCAGAGTTCTCCAGTGTTTATATTATATACTGCCAGAGTTGTCTAGTGTTTATATTATATACTGCTAGAGTTGTCTAGTGTTTATATTATATACTGCTAGAGTTGTCTAGTGTTTATATTATATACTGCCAGAGTTGTCTAGTGTTTATATTATATACTGCCAGAGTTGTCTAGTGTTTATATTATATACTGCCAGAGTTGTCTAGTGTTTATATTATATACTGCTAGAGTTGTCTAGTGTTTATATTATATACTGCTAGAGTTGTCTAGTGTTTATATTATATACTGCCAGAGTTGTCTAGTGTTTATATTATATACTGCCAGAGTTGTCTAGTGTTTATATTATATACTGCCAGAGTTGTCTAGTGTTTATATTATATACTGCCAGTGTTGTCTAGTGTTTATATTATATACTGCCAGAGTTCTCCAGTGTTTATATTATATACTGCCAGAGTTCTCCAGTGTTTATATTATATACTGCCAGAGTTGTCTAGTGTTTATATTATATACTGCTAGAGTTGTCTAGTGTTTATATTATATACTGCTAGAGTTGTCTAGTGTTTATATTATATACTGCCAGAGTTGTCTAGTGTTTATATTATATACTGCCAGAGTTGTCTAGTGTTTATATTATATACTGCCAGAGTTGTCTAGTGTTTATATTATATACTGCCAGAGTTGTCTAGTGTTTATATTATATACTGCCAGAGTTGTCTAGTGTTTATATTATATACTGCCAGAGTTGTCTAGTGTTTATATTATATACTGCCAGAGTTGTCTAGTGTTTATATTATATACTGCCAGAGTTGTCTAGTGTTTATATTATATACTGCCAGAATTGTCTAGTGTTTATATTATAAACTGCCAGAGTTATATTATATATATATATATATATATATATATATATATATATATATATATATATATATATATATATATATATATATATATATACTATATAGAAAGCCCCTTTTCATGCAAAACATTTTTTGGCAAATTAGGTCAATTTTGTCCCCAGGATGCCACCCACACCAGTCGACTAACACCCAGGTACTCATTTTACTGATGAGTGAAGAGGGACAACAAGTGTAGGAAGACACGCCCAATGTTTCCACCCTTGCCGAGAATCGAACCACGGACCCTCAACCTGTGAAGCAAGAGCTTTGCCTACCAGGCCACGGCCCACCTTATTCAGGCCTCGAGCACCAGACATGGCTCTTCCAAGGTCCGACTTCAGTAGACAAACACTCGAAACTCATCAAAGGTAAGGTAAAGGATCTCCATAAATTATAAATATGTGTACAGCTTAAAGGTGTGATTATAAGGCATGATAATTTTTCTTAAGAAAGTGAAATACTAGGAATACCTGGTGTTTGGATAATGCAGAGGGAGCAACAAGGACGAGGATAACTCTGGTAGTAACTACAGGGTGCCCAATAACTCATGAATAATTTTAAAAACAAATATTTCTGGGAGATATTATAACTGAACAAATTTAGGATGCGGATTTTCATTTCCTTTATTGTGATAATTTATAATTATTAGTTGAAGCTGGACTGTTGATAATTTCTTCCCCTATAACATAAATATTGACTGGTGACAGTCATGACTTACTGGCTGAATTGACTGACTTACTGACTTGACTGACTTACTGACTTGACTGACTTGACCGATTTACTGACTTAACAGTAACAGCCTGGTTAATCAGGCCCTGATTCACCATGAGGCCTGGTCACAGACCGGGCCGTGGGGGCGTTGACCCCCGGAACCCTCTCCATGTATATATTAATATTAAAATTATTGATGACACCAAAAGCTATATATTTTCAGGGATACTGGATAGATATCCCAAACTCTTATTGTTATACCAAGTACACGACCAACCTTTCTCATTCACCATGACATTATTTGGTAGCAAACACAGAAGTAAATCTAAGACTCCTATTTTTTTATTTACTCCCCCATCCCTGACACCTTCCCCTTCCTGGTATCAAACCTAATTACCTCCCATGAATATAATAAATACGGTAAGATCAAGAGGCTGGGTAGAGGGAGTTTCACACCAGAAGCTTATAAAGATCTTGTGAAATCTTCATCAGAAGAAAAAGATACGTAAGACGGGAGACAAAGACTCACGAGACAAAGACTCAGGAGATAAAGACTCACGAGACAAAGACTCAGGAGACAAAGACTCAGGAGACAAAGACTGAAGATTATGAAGCATACGTAATGAATATTCACAGGGGTCAACGCCCCCGCATCCTGGTCCCAGACCACAGCCTGGCTGGTCAGGCACTGATCTGAGGAACTTGTCCAGTTCCCTCTTGAAGACAGCCAGAGGTTTGTTGATAATTCCCCTTATACACGAAGGGAGGGTCTTCAAGAGTCGAAGACCTCTGACGTTCATCGGGGTTTCTTTTACTGTACTCATAGCATCCCTGCATTTTAACTGCATGTACTTTGCACCGCCTGCAACGTCTTTTGTTGTTATACAGTGATTTCAGTGTTTAAGTTTAGGACCAGTCCCTCCAGGATTTTCCAGGTGTATATTATGCAACTTTCTCGCCTAGGTTCCAGGGAGAACAGTTGAAGGGACTTCAAGTGTTCCCAGTAGTTCAGATCCATGACTGAGTGTATATAAGCAGTGAAAGTTCTCTGTACGTTTTCCAGCTCAGTAATCTGGTCTGTCTTGAAGGTGGTGGTCAGTATACAACAGTATTCCAGCCTGGAGAGAACTAGTGACTTGAAGAGTATCCTCACTGACTCAGCATCTCTTGTCTTGAAAGTTCTAGTTATCCAGTCTATTATTTTCCTTGTGGTAGCAATAACAACATTGTTGTGATCCTTGAATGTGAGATCTTCCTACATCATTACTCCTAAGTCTCGCACATGCTACTTTCACTCTATTGAATAATTAGAGTTTGTCATCAGTGTATGTTCCATTTCCATGAAGTGAAGACCCTCTACTGGATGTGTTTTTTCTACCTGGATTTTACATAAGAGAAGAATTTGTGATTCCTTCTAATTTCATGGTTCTTTGCTCCCTCTGAATCTCCTGGACTCTGATGCAGTCAGTTTGTACCCTAAGTTCTCCATTTATCTAACCAGAGTCTACTTTCATGCTTCAGAGAGACTGCTGCCTTCAAGAAGAGCTGTTATCAGTCATCTCCGCCTATAGAGGGAGCGTTTCTCTCTCTCTCACTCTAGTCTACATATTCTGCCTCTGTCGTAGAGGTCTGGACATGCTTGCAGCGTCAGTCAGATCGTCTTCCCGAGGTACTGGTTTATCTCGTTAAGTTCACGATTTTTTTTTTTAGTCCTAGTTGAAGTTCTTGTTGAAACTGAATTTGTTGAAGACGAAGATTGTGAAGGAGGTGAAGACTATGTCTTCATTACCTTCAATCCTTCAACCCTCCATCCTTCAACCCTCCATCCTTCAACCCTCCATCCTCCATCCTCCTCCTGGTCCACAAGAGACGAAAGAACGCGTCGAGGATAAGCCGAAATTAGGGAACTTGTGATAACTTTTAATCGTTTCAGACTTTCTTCACCATTACCCAGACACTGCCAAGGACACGGACATGACAGCCACTCAGGTGCATTGCCAAAGGACACGGACATGGCAGCCACTCAGGTACACTCAAGAACATGGACATGGCAGCCACTCAGGTACACTCATGAACATGGACATGACAGCCACTCAGGTGCATTGCCAAAGGACACGGACATGGCAGCCACTCAGGTACACTCAAGAACATGGACATGGCAGCCACTCAGGTACACTCATGAACATGGACATGACAGCCACTCAGGTACACTCATGAACATGGACATGGCAGCCACTCAGGTACACTCATGAACATGGACATGACAGCCACTCAGGTGCATTGCCAAAGGACACGGACATGGCAGCCACTCAGGTACACTCAAGAACATGGACATGGCAGCCACTCAGGTACACTCAAGAACATGGACATGGCAGCCACTCAGGTACACTCATGAACATGGACATGGCAGCCACTCAGGTACACTCAAGAATACGGACATGGCGGCCACTCAGGTACACTCATGAACATGGACATGGCAGCCACTCAGGTACACTCAAGAACACGGACATGGCGGCCACTCAGGAACACTCAAGAACACGGACATGGCCACTCAGGAACACTCAAGAACACGGACATGGTAGCTACTCAGGTGCATTCAAAGACACGGACATAGCGGCCACTCAGTAACACTCAAGAACACGAACATGACGGCCACTCAGGAACACGGACATGGCAGCTACTCAGGGGCATTCAAAGACATGGCCATGGCGGCCACTCAGTAACACTCAAGAACACGAACATGACGGCCACTCAGGAACACGGACATGGCAGCTACTCAGGGGCATTCAAAGACACGGACATAGCGGCCACTCAGTAACACTCAAGAACACGAACATGACGGCCACTCAGGAACACGGACATGGCAGCTACTCAGGGGCATTCAAAGACATGGCCATGGCGGCCACTCAAGAATACGGAGTCTACCTGGAGGGCATTCCGGCCCGGTCCATGACCAGGCCTCCTGATAGATCAGGACCTGATCAACGAGGCTGTTACTGCTGACCGCCCTTAGTCCAACGTATGAACCACAGGTCGGCTGATCTGACACTGACTTTAGGTATCTGTCCAGCTTCCTCTTGGCAGATACTCAACAGACACTCAGGAACACGGACATGGCGGCCAAGAACAGGGGCATGACAGGCACTCAGGGACACTCAAGAACACGGACATGGCAGCCACTTACGAACACGGATATGGCAAACTAATGGAAGGAACAGGTCAACTATCTTAGAGGGAACAATGGACTGCTAGTCCACTAAGCTCACACACTAAGGTCAGTGGTTCGATTTCCGGTACATGCGGGAACATTAGGACGTGTTTTCCTAAGACACCTGCTGCCCATGTTCACCTAGCAGAAAAACAGGTACCCGGGTGTTAGTCGACTGGTGTGGGTCGCATCCTGGGGGACAAAATTATCCTAAGTTACGGGAAATGCTCTGTATAACCAGGGACTTTCTGCATAGCATGTTACTAATGTCAGCTATGGTCTGTATAAGTTGTACCATATACTTGTAGAAATAAAGATGATTATTATTATTATTATTATTATTATTATTATTATTATTATTATTATTATTATATGGTCCAACATTTAGAGAAAACGAAAATGAAGGTAAGAGGCAGGAGAGCCAGTCGAGGAGGTGGCAGCGGGGGCGCTGACCCCTGGAAGACCCTCCAGGTAGATTCCAGGTAAGACTTGAGCTAGCAAGACTCGACCTAATTTTTACACACAATGATATGACACAGTTGAAATTATGTTAGGTAAAAGAACACAAGTGCAACTAATGCGACAGTTTATTGTGGCAACGTTTCGCTCTCCAGGTGCTTGACAAAGCTCCTGGAGAGCGAAACGTTGCCACAGTAAAATGTTACATTAGTTGAACTCGTTTTACCTAACATATTGTCGGTAATTCTACCACCATTATTATTACTGAAATTACTTATACGAAATGGGACCAAATAATGGGGGTATTAGACCAAATAATGGGGGTATTAGACCAAATAATAGGGGTATTAGACCAAATAATGGGGTATTAGACCAAATAATGGGGTATTAGACCAAATAATGGGGGTATTAGACCAAATAATGGGGTATTAGACCAAATAATGGGGGTATTAGACCAGATAATGGGGTATTAGACCAAATAATGGGATATTAAACCAAATAATGGGGGTATTAGACCAAATAATGGGGTATTAGACCAAATAATGGGGGTATTAGACCACATAATGGAGTATTAGACCAAATAATGGGGGTATTAGACCAAATAATATGGGTATTAGACCAAATAATGGGGTATTAGACCAAATAATGGAGTATTAGACCAAATAATGGGGGTATTAGACCAAATAATGGGGGTATTAGACCAAATAATGGAGGTATTAGACCAAATAATGGGGGTATTAGATCAAATAATGGGGGTATTAGACCAAATAATGGGGATATTAGACCAAATAATGGGGGTATTAGACCAAATAATGGGGGTATTAGACCAAATAATGGGGATATTAGACGAAATAATGGGGGTGTTCGATTAAATAATAGGGGGTATTCGATTAAATAATGGGGTATAAGACCAAATAATGGGGTATGGAACAAAATAATTGGGTCATGGGACCAAATAATGGGGGTATGGGACCAAATAATGGGGGTATGGGACAAAATAATGGGAGTATGGGACCAAATAATGGGAGTATGGGACCAAATAATGGGTTTATGGGACCAAATAATGGGGGTATGGGACCAAATAATGGGGGTATGGGACCAAATAATGGGAGTATGGGACCAAATAATGGGAGTATGGGACCAAATAATGGGTTTATGGGACCAAATAATGGGGGTATGGGACCAAATAATGGGAGTATGGGACCAAATAATGGGAGTATGGGACCAAATAATGGGTTTATGGGACCAAATAATGGGGGTATGGGACCAAATAATGGGAGTATGGGACCAAATAATGGGAGTATGGGACCAAATAATGGGGGTATGGGACCAAATAATGGGGGTATGGGACTCGATCTCTCAACAACTTTAAAAAAGATGTTGCCAGGTTAGAATAAAGTATCAGCTGTTGTGTTGTTATCCAAATCTTTTGAAGTCACACTGGTACCTAATATTACTGGTACCTAATATTACTGGTACCTAATATTACTGGTACCTAATATTACTGGTACCTAATATTACTGGTACCTAATATTACTGGTACCTAATATTACTGGTACCTAACATTACTGGTACCTAATATTACTGGTACCTAATATTACTGGTACCCAATATTACTGGTACCTAATATTACTGGTACCTAATATCACTGGTACCTAACATTACTGATACCTAATATTACTGGTACCTAATATTACTGGTACCTAATATTACTGGTACCTAATATCACTGGTACCTAATATCACTGGTGATGAACTAAGCTACTGACATCTTTTGAAGTCACACTGGTACCTATGGAAGAATTACCAACAAAATGTCAGGCAAAAGGTCACAGATGTAACTAATGTGACATTTTATTTGGTATTGGCTTGACAAAGCTTCTGGAGACTAAAAAAATGGTTATAATTATAGCCATAATTTTTAAAGGGGTGGATATACCTTTGATATACCTTTGAAGAGTTTCGAGAGTTTCTCTACTCTCTGAGCCCGGCCATGGGCCAGGCCCGTCTGGTGCTTGCCTGGTCAACCAGGCTCTTGCTGCTGGAGGCCCGCTGCCCCACATATCCGTCACAGCCTGGTTGATCTGGCACCTACCTTTACCTTTGATATACCTTTGAAGAGTTTCGAGAGTTTATCTACTCTTCTGATAAGATGTTGAATAGTCTGGGACCCAGGATGTTGATACTTTGCTCCCTTATTGTCCCCACCGCACCCCTGCTCCTCACTGGGTTTATTTTACACTTCCTCCCATATCTCTCACTCCAGTATGTTGTTATGGCAGTGTGCAGATTTGGGACCAGGCTCTCAAGTACTTTCCAGGTATATATTATCACGTATCTCTCTCTCCTCCGCTCCAATGAGTACATGTTCAAGACTTGAAGGCGTTC
>WNWK01002098.1:130000-229473 GCA_009830355.1 Cherax destructor
ATACAAGGAACAGCTATGATCATCAATATACAAGGAACAGCTATGATCATCAATATACAAGGAACAGCTATGATCATCAATATACAAGGAACAACTATGATCATCAATATACAAGGAACAGCTATGATCATCAATATACAAGGAACAACTATGATCGTCAATATACAAGGAACAACTATGATCATCAATATACAAGGAACAACTATGATCATCAATATACAAGGAACAGCTATGATCGTCAATATACAAGGAACAACTATGATCATCAATAAACAAGGAACAGCTATGATCGTCAACAAACAAGGAACAGCTATGATCGTCAACAAACAAGGAGCAGCTATGATCGTCAATAAACAAGGAACAGCTATGATCAGTCAATATACAAGGACAGCTATGATCATCAATATCAAGGAACAACTATGATCGTCAATATACAAGGAAACAGCTATGATCATCAATATACAAGGAACAACTATGATCGTCAATATACAAGGAACAAGCTATGATCGTCAATATACAAGGAACAACTATGATCATCAATATACAAGGAACACTATGATCATCAATATAACAAGAAACAGCTATGATCGTCAATATACAAGGAACAACTATGATCGTCAAATACAACAAGGACAGCTATGATCATCAATATACAAGGAACAACTATGATCATCAATATACAAGGAACACTATGATCGTCAAACAAGGACAAATCGTCAATATACAAGGAACAACTATGATCATCAATATACAAGGAACAGCTATGATCATCAATATACAAGGAACAGCTATGATCATCAATATACAAGGAACAGCTATGATCAATCAATATACAAGGAACAGCTATGATCATCAATATACAAGGAACACTATGATCATCAATATACAAGGAACAGCTATGATCGTCAATAACAAGGAACAGCATGACAACAAATAGAGCTATGATCGTCAACAAACAAGGAGCAGCTATGATCATCAACAAACAAGGAGCAGCTATGATCATCAACAAACAAGGAGCAGCTATGATCGTCAACAAACAAGGAGCAGCTATGATCATCAACAAACAAGGAGCAGCTATGATCGTCAACAAACAAGGAGCAGCTATGATCGTCAACAAACAAGGAACAGCTATGATCGTCAACAAACAAGGAGCAGCTATGATCGTCAACAAACAAGGAGCAGCTATGATCGTCAACAAACAAGGAACAGCTATGATCGTCAACAAACAAGGAACAGCTATGATCGTCAATATACAAGGAGCAGCTATGATCGTCAACAAACAAGGAACAGCTATGATCATCAATATACAAGGAACAGCTATGATCATCAACAAACAAGGACAGCATGATATCAAACAAGGACAGACAACATGATCATCATAACAAGGAACAGCTATGATCATCAATATACAAGGAACAACTATGATCGTCAATATACAAGGAACAACTATGATCATCAATATACAAGGAACACTATGATCGTCAACTATACAAGGAACAACTATGATCATCAATATACAAGGAACAGCTATGATCGTCAATAAACAAGGAACAGCTATGATCATCAATAACAAGGAGCAGCTATGATCATCAATATACAAGGAACAGCTATGATCGTCAACAAACAAGGAACAGCTATGATCATCAATATACAAGGAACAGCTATGATCATCAATATACAAGGAACAACTATGATCGTCAATATACAAGGAACAACTATGATCATCAATATACAAGGAACAGCTATGATCATCAATATACAAGGAACAACTATGATCATCAATATACAAGGAACAACTATGATCATCAATATACAAGGAACAACTATGATCGTCAATATACAAGGAACAACTATGATCATCAATATACAAGGAACAACTATGATCATCAATATACAAGGAACAACTATGATCGTCAATATACAAGGAACAACTATGATCGTCAATATACAAGGAACAACTATGATCGTCAATATACAAGGAACAACTATGATCGTCAATATACAAGGAACAACTATGATCGTCAATATACAAGGAACAACTATGATCGTCAATATACAAGGAACAACTATGATCGTCATTATACAAGGAACAACTATGATCGTCAATATACAAGGAACAGCTATGATCGTCAATATACAAGGAACAGCTATGATCGTCAATATACAAGGAACAGCTATGATCGTCAATATACAAGGAACAGCTATGATCGTCAATATACAAGGAACAGCTATGATCGTCAATATACAAGGAACAGCTATGATCAGGCTCTGGAGGCCAGAAAACAGTGAAGCTCAGTCGATAAGACTTAAGAGGCAGGAACAGACGCCATGAATCGACCCTTGCAGACACAACTGTCGAGTGTGCACCCGCCCACACACACACAATTTCTCTCTCTCAGTAGCAATCAGTAAAGAGGCGGGGCCAGGAGCTGTGACTCGACCTCTGCAACCACAAATAGGCGAATACAAGTACACACACACACGTACCACGGTGGCCTGGTGGCTAAAGCTCTCGCTTCACGCATAGAGGGCCCGGGTTCAATTCCCGACGGGGCGGAAACATTTCGAAGTGTTTCCTTACACACAAACACATAAATAGGGGAGTACAAATAGGTGGGCGAGTACACAATAAAGACATGGAATGAAGGTCACTGACACGTAATGTAACATAGACATGAAAATTAACATGAAATTGAAGGTGATAAATCACAGCGTTGTACTAGCAATACCAGTGGCAGCACGCTAGCCCACCCACCATGTACATACCAGTGGCAGAACGCTAGCCCACCCACCATGTACATACCAGTGGCAGCACGCTAGCCCACCTACCATGTACATACCAGTGGCAGCACGTTAGCCCACCATGTATATACCAGTGGCAGCACGGTAGCCCACCTACCATGTACATACCAGTGGCAGCACGCTAGCCCGCCATGTACATACCAGTGGCAGCACGCTAGCCCACCATGTACATACCAGTGGCAGCACGCTAGCCCACCCACCATATACATACCAGTGGCAGCACGCTAGCCCACCTACCATGTACATACCAGTGGCAGCACGCTAGCCCACCATGTACATACCAGTGGCAGCACGCTAGCCCACCCACCATGTACATACCAGTGGCAGCACGCTAGCCCACCTACCATGTACATACCAGTGGCAGCACGCTAGCCCACCATGTACATACCAGCGGCAGCACGCTAGCCCACCATGTACATACCAGTGGCAGCACGCTAGCCCACCTACCATAGTACAGTAGCACTACATGTGGCATGCACGCTAGCCCACCTACCATGTACATACCAGTGGCAGCACGCTAGCCCACCATGTATATACCAGTGGCAGCACGCTAGCCCACCTACCATGTACATACCAGTGGCAGCACGCTAGCCCACCTACCATGTACATACCAGTGGCAGCACGCTAGCCCACCTACCATGTACATACCAGTGGCAGCACGCTAGCCCACCCACCATGTACATACCAGTGGCAGCACGCTAGCCCACCTACCATGTACATACCAGTGGCAGCACGCTAGCCCACCTACCATGTACATACCAGTGGCAGCACGCTAGCCCACCATGTACATACCAGTGGCAGCACGCTAGCCCACCTACCATGTACATACCAGTGGCAGCACGCTAGCCCACCCACCATGTACATACCAGTGGCAGCACGCTAGCCCACCTACCATGTACATACCAGTGGCAGCACGCTAGCCCACCATGTACATACCAGTGGCAGCACGCTAGCCCACCTACCATGTACATACCAGTGGCAGCACGCTAGCCCACCATGTACATACCAGTGGCAGCACGCTAGCCCACCCACCATGTACATACCAGTGGCAGCACGCTAGCCCACCATGTACATACCAGTGGCAGCACGCTAGCCCACCATGTACATACCAGTGGCAGCACGCTAGCCCACCATGTACATACCAGTGGCAGCACCGCACCCACCAGTACATACCAGTGCGCACGCTACCCACCATGTACATACCAGTGGCAGCACGCTAGCCCACCATGTACATACCAGTGGCAGCACGCTAGCCCACCATGTACATACCAGTGGCAGCACGCTAGCCCACCATGTACATACCAGTGGCAGCACGCTAGCCCACCATGTACATACCAGTGGCACACGCTAGCCCACCATGTACATACCAGTGGCAGCACGCTAGCCCACCATGTACATACCAGTGGCAGCACGCTAGCCCACCATGTACATACCAGTGGCAGCACGCTAGCCCACCATGTACATACCAGTGGCACACGTAGCCCACCATGTACATACCAGTGGCAGCACGCAGCCCACCATGTACATACCAGTGGCAGCACGCTAGCCCACCATGTACATACCAGTGGCAGCACGCTAGCCCACCATGTACATACCAGTGGCAGCACGCTAGCCCACCATGTACATACCAGTGGCAGCACGCTAGCCACCATGTACATACCAGTGGTAGCACGCTAGCCCACCATGTACATACCAGTGGCAGCACGCTAGCCCACCATGTACATACCAGTGGCAGCACGCTAGCCCACCATGTACATACCAGTGGCAGCACGCTAGCCCACCATGTACATACCAGTGGCAGCACGCTAGCCCACCATGTACATACCAGTGGCAGCACGCTAGCCCACCATGTACATACCACTGACAACGAAAATACACTGGATTTAATCTTCGATAACATGAAGGAACTAAGCAGAGAGATAACCACAAATACAATACATTCACATCTCTGACCGCGGGTTCTAACCCCGCCCGTGGTATGGTTTGTTTTCAATCGTGTCATTAGGATTTTGTGAGTCATTACAGAAGTAAAAGCGAGTATAAAGTCAAGGTTGGTGGAACACCAGTAAAAGATGTTCACTAAATCTAATTCCAGCAATCGGAAAATTGACTGGGACAAAATTAACAAGTGTGACACACCTCGACCATTCACCAGTGCTGGGAAAAGTTGAATATAGGTAAGAACATAAGAACATAAGAAAGAAGGAACACTGCAGCAGGCCTACTGGCCCATGCAGGCAGGTCAAGTCTCCAACAGGCTTAAGCCATGTTAATGTTAGCTACGGAAAATTCCGGCCCTTGAATCTAATGCAAAATGAAGCCGTCAGAATTATTTTTGTATTAATGTTGGTAAATTACCCACAATATGTTAGGTAAAGGACACAAGTGCAACTAATGTGACATTTATTGCTGCAACGTTTCGCTCTCCAGGAGCGTAATGGCTTGACAAAGCTCCTGGAGAGTGAAACGTTGCCACAATAAAATGCCACATTAGTTGCACTGTCCTTATCCCTAAGCAAATTATTTTAGGCTTCAAGGTTCTTAATGAGGAAGGAACTTAGTGTTCCTGGTGTCAGTGACTGAATTATTGATATTGACACTACTTGGTATCAAAGAAATCAACCAGATACTGTCACTACCAATCTTAATAAATGAACCATACCACGGGTGGGGTTAGAGCCCGCGATCAGAGTCTCAAAACTCTGGAGTTTTGAGACTCTTTGACCGCGGGTTCTAACCCCAACCGTGGTATGGTTTGTTTGCAATCGTATCATTACGATTTCGTGAGTCAAGTTGACGGCTTAATAAATGTCTAGAAACACCGTAGTTGTTATTGTGAAAACTTGCAATTATATTAATTTTTATAACCTATATTTTAAATCCCTCACAAGCAGCTTATCGCTAGTAATCCTTTCTTCAAATTAATTGCAAAAACTGTGAAAGAAAAATATTCTGGCTTAACTGTTAGTATATCGCAAATTATATAGTGATGGATGTAAGCAGGAGTCTACTAGTAGGGCTGCACCTGCTACTGTTGCCATCTCCATATATAATAACTATAGCAATTAAGCCCAGATGAGGAATTCCATACTTATGAAAAACTGTTAGAAACCACTGTGTCGGGAATTGAGCATTTTATGAAGAAAGCTGAACACAGGTGTCATACCACAGTTACTGACAACTGATATTGCCTCACTTCACAAAGGGGGCAGTAAAGCAATTGCAAAAAATATAAACCTAATAGACCTTAAGTCCACATTATCAGAATCTGTGAATGGGTCCTAAGAAGCAAGATTGCCAATCACAACAATTGCACAATCCAGGGCAGCATGGATTTAAGGCAGGTCTCTCCTGCCTTTCACAACTGCTGGATCATTACGATGCTGTCCTGGAGGCTCTGGAAGACAAGCTTAATGCTGATGTAGTGTGCAATGATTTTGCACAAGCGTTCAACAAGTACGACCATGGTGTGATAACTCACAAAATGCTTGTAAAAAGCAATAACTGAAAAGTGGGCAGATGGATATTTAACTTCCTAACAAACAGAAGCCATAGAGTAGTAGTCAACAGAGTGAAGTCAGAGGCTGACACAATGAAAAGTTCTGTTCCTCAAGGCACAGTACTCGCCCCCCACTTCTGTTCCTCAAGGCACAGTACTCGCCCCCCACTTCTGTTCCTCAAGGCACAGTACTCGCCCCACTTCTGTTCCTCAAGGCACAGTACTCTCCCTACTTCTGTTCCTCAAGGCACAGTACTCTCCCTACTTCTGTTCGTCAAGGCACAGTACTCGCCCCACTTCTGTTCCTCAAGGCACAGTACTCGCCCCACTTCTGTTCCTCAAGGCACAGTACTCGCCCCACTTCTGTTCCTCAAGGCACAGTACTCTCCCTACTTCTGTTCGTCAAGGCACAGTACTCTCCCTACTTCTGTTCGTCAAGGCACAGTACTCTCCCTACTTCTGTTCGTCAAGGCACAGTACTCTCCCACTTCTGTTCCTCAAGGCACAGTACTCGCCCCACTTCTGTTCCTCAAGGCACAGTACTCGCCCCACTTCTGTTCCTCAAGGCACAGTACTCGCCCCACTTCTGTTCCTCAAGGCACAGTACTCGCCCCACTTCTGTTCCTCAAGGAACAGTACTCGCCCCACTTCTGTTTCTCAAGGCACAGTACTCGCCCCACTTCTGTTTCTCATTCTTATATCCAACATTAACAAGGACATAAATCATAGCAGTGTAACATTCTTTGTTGATGACACCAGAATCTCTATGAGAGTGTCGTCCCTCGAAGACACAGTGAATCTTCAGGCGGATATAAATCAAGTCTTCCAGTGGACCTCAGACAACAATATGATGTTTAACAAGGACAAGTTTCACTTGCTCTGCTATGGAAGAATGGAGGAAATAAAGACTGTAACAGAGTACAAGACAAACTCTAATTATTCAATAGAGTGAAAGTACCATGTGCGAGACTTAGGAGTAATGATGTAGGAAGATCTCACATTCAAGGATCACAACAATGTTGTTATTGCTACCACAAGGAAAATGATAGACTGGATAACTAGAACTTTCAAGACAAGAGATGCTGAGTCAGTGATGATACTCTTCAAGTCACTTGTTCTCTCCAGGCTGGAATACTGTTGTATACTGACCACCACCTTCATGACATGCAAGATTGATGAGCTGGAAAATGTTCAGAGAACTTTCACTGCTCATGTACACTCAATCAAGCATCTGAACTACTGATAACGTTTGAAATCCCTTCAAATGTATTCCCTGAAATGTAGGCGAGAAAGATACATAATTTGCACCTGGAAAATTCTGGAGGAACTGGTTCTAAATCTGAACACTGAAATCACTACCTATGGCAACAAGAGATGTGACAGACGGTGCAAAAGACCTCCACTAAAAAGCAGGGGCGCGACGAATACACTAAGAGAGGACTCAGTGAGCGTCTGAAGTCCCCGACTCTTCAGCGCTCTCCCTCCGTTCATAAGGGAAGTTACCAATAAACCTCTGATTGTCTTCAAGAGAGAATTGGACAAGTTCCTCTGATCAGTACCTGACCAGCCTGGCTGTGGTTAGTACGATGGAGTGTGTGAGGCCAACAGTAACAGTCTGGTTAATAAGGCCTTGATCCTCCAGGAGACCTAGTCTGAATCAGGGTTGTGGGGGCACTGATCCCCGGAAACGTCCGTCAGGTACCCAGGTAAGCCCAAGAATTAACAACTGGGCGTTTACACTGCAAACTGAATTGTTTACCATCCTAATGACACTATAGTTAACGTATGACACTGAGCTTGACTCTATAATTACTGATTCTATATCATCACTGAAGGTTCTTGACTCACATAATGACTCTAGCAACATGCTCATTGCAGAAGCCAGATATAGATATTCAAAACTTCGGGAAAAAGGAATTAATGTAAAATTGCTACGGATTCCGACACATTGGATTACTTCTTCATGATAAAGTTGATATGTCAAATGTCAGGCTTAGGCTTGGTAACAAGTACTTCTGGCTTGGTTACAAGTACTTCTGGCTTGGTTACAAGTACTTCTGGCTTGGTTACAAGTACTTCTGGCTTGGTTACAAGTACTTCTGGCTTGGTTACAAGTACTTCTGGCTTGGTTACAAGTACTTCTGGCTTGGTTACAAGTACTTTTGGCAGTCTGACAGACACACAGACTGACTGATGTTGTAGTAGCCAGACTTAGGCTTGGTTACAAGTACTTCTGGCAGTCTGACAGACACACACACTGACTGATGTAAAAGCTTCACTTCATAAAGGTGGTTGACTGCCACCTTTATGAAGTAAAGCTACATCAGTGGATTTAATGACTGTGGGATGACTCCTGTCCAGACTCCATCTCCATATAGTATTTAAGGCAGGTGATAGTAGTTTCCTGCACTGGAGTTCCACGAGTCTGTATCTGGATACTTTGGTGCCTGTGAATAGCTCCTGATCCAAGGAATTGGGTATACGCTTTCATCCCATGAATCAAGCACGATTATGTTTACTACCCTGTGATATACCTGTGTCAAGTTGCGCCAAACGGGAGATCTAGATTCCTGAGTAATTTCTTGATCAATGAGACTGTTACTGCCAGCGACCAGCAGACAGACACACAAACAGAGCTTGACTGCAAGTAGGCAGAGGAAAGGTTTGTTTCCAAGGGCAACAGAAATAATGGGAAGACCAGAACGAGCCCTTGGTTTACCCAAAGGTGTAGGGAGGCAAAGACTAAGTGCACTAGAGAATGGAAAAAGTACAGAAGACAAAGGACCCAGGAAAATAAGGAGATTAGTCGAAGAGCCAGAAACGAGTATGCACAGATAAGGAGGGAGGCTCAGCGACAGTACGAAAACGACATAGCATCGAAAGTCAAGTCTGACCCGAAACTGATGTATAGTCACATTAGGAGGAAGACAACAGTCAAAGACCAGGTGATCAGACTGAGGAAAGAAGGTGGGGAACTCACAAGTAATGATCAAGAGGTATGTGAGGAGCTCAACACGAGATTTAAGGAGGTATTTACAGTGGAGACAGGAAGCACTCTGGGAAGACAGAAGAGGACGGGACATCAACAAGGAATATACCAACAAGTGTTGGATGACATACACACAACTGAGGAGGAGGTAAAGAAGCTGCTCAGTGACCTTGATACCTCAAAGGCGATGGGACCGGACAGCATCTCCCCGTGGGTCCTTAGAGAGGGAGCAGAGACTCTGTGTGTGTGTCACTAACCGCAATCTTCAACACATCCCTTGAAATTGGGCAACTACCTGAGGTATGGAAGACGGCAAATGTAGTTCCCATTTTTAAGAAAGGAAACAGAAACGAGGCACTAAACTATAGACCAGTGTCACTGACGTGTATAGTACGCAAAGTCATGGAGAAGATTATAAGGAGGAGAGTGGTGGAGCACCTGGAATGGAACAAGATTATAAACGACAACCAGCACGGATTCATGGAAGGCAAATCCTGTGTCACAAACCTTCTGGAGTTCTATGACAAAGTAACAGAAGTAAGACACAAGAGAGAGGGGTGGGTTGATTGCATTTTCTTGGACTGCAGGAAGGCCTTCGACAGAGTTCCTCATAAGAGATTAGTGCAGAAGCTAGAGGAACAGGCGTGTATAACAGGAAGGGCACTGCAATGGATCAGAGAATACCTGACAGGGAGGCAACAACGGGTCATGGTATGTGATGAGGTATCACAGTTGGCGCCTGTGACGAGCGGGGTCCCACAGGGGTCAGTCCTAGGACCAGTGCTATTCTTGGTATATGTGAATGACATGACGGAAGGGATAGACTCAGAAGTGTCCCTGTTCGCAGATGATGTGAAGTTAATGAGGAGAATTAAATCAGATGAGGATCAGGCAGGACTTCAAAGAGACCTGGACAGGCTGGACACCTGGTCCAGCAACTGGCTTCTCGAATTTAACCCTGCCAAATGCAAAGTTATGAAGATCGGGGAAGGGCAAAGAAGACCGCAGACAGAGTATAGGCTAGGTGGCCAAAGACTGCAAACCTCGCTCAAGGAGAAAGATCTTGGGGTGAGTATAATACCGAGCACGTCTCCGGAGGGCACACATCAACCAGATAACTGGTGCAGCATATGGGAGCCTGGCAAACCTGAGAATAGCGTTCCGATACCTTAGTAAGGAATCGTTCAAGACACTGTACACCGTGTACGTCAGGCCCATACTAGAGTATGCAGCACCAGTTGGGAACCCACATCTGGTCAAGCACGTCAAGAAATTAGAGAAAGTGCAAAGGTTTACGACGAGGTTAGTTCCAGAGGTAAGGGGAATGTAGTACGAAGAAAGATTAAGGGAAATCGGCCTGACGACACTGGAGGACAGGAGGGTTAGGGGAGACATGATAACGACATACAAAATACTGCGTGGAATAGACAAGGTAGACAGTGACAGGATGTTCCAGAGAGGGAACACAGAAACAAGGGGCCACAATTGGAAGTTGAAGACTCAGATGAGTCAAAGGGATGTTAGGAAGTATTTCTTTAGCCATAGAGTTGTCAGGAAGTGGAACAGTCTAGCAAGTGATGTAGTGGAGGCAGGAACCATACACAACTTTAAGATGAGGTGTGATAAAGCTCATGGAGCAGGGAGAGAGAGGACCCAGTAGCGATCAGTGAAGAGGCGGGGCCAGGAGCTGAGTCTCGACTCCTGCAACCGCAATTAGGTGAGTACAGGAGTCTTCAAGATAAACAACACTGCTAAGAGTCTCGCCTCGTAATTTTGCAGTGGGATTAAAGTTCAAGAAGAAGTAAAATGACTTAAGAATTACAAGTTGCTTCACTCCATCCCCTCCCCCTCCCCGGCACCTTTGTTCCTCCCGGCACCTTTGTTCTTCCCTCCACTGCACTTTTTTCTTCCCCTTTCTCTGCACATTTGCCTCCCCCCATTCCCCGTTACCTTTGTTCACTCCCTCCCTGTTACCTTTTTTCTTCCCCCTCCCCCGTTACATTTGTTCTTACCAATCCACCGCTACCATTGTTCTTCCCCTCTCCTCCAGCCAATTTGTTCTCATCCATCCCAGTACCTTTGATACTCCTCTCCCCAGTACCATTGATATCCCTCTCCCCAGTAACTTTGATACCCCTCTCCCCAGTACTTTTGATACCCCTCTCCCCAGTACCTTTGATACCCCTCTCCCAGTACCTTTGATACCCCTCTCCCAAGTACCTTTCTTCTCCTCCCCGGCACCTTGTTCCTTTCTCTGTTTTATTATCTCCCCTCCCCAACGCCTTTATTTCCCCTCCCCAACGCCATTATCTCCCCTCCCCACATCTTCGTTATCTCCCCTCCCCACACCTTCATTATCTCAGCTCCCCAACGCCTTTATCTCCCCTCCCAAACGCCTTAATTATCTCCCCTCCCCAATGCCTTTATTATCTTCCCTCTCCAACACTTTCATTATCTCTCATCCCCATTCCCTCATAACACTATCATCCTTCGCTGATCATACTAGAATCTGTATGACACTGACAACACTGAGGACACAACAAACCACCAAGCTGATATAAACAAAGTCTTCCAGTGGACCACTGACAACACTGAGAACACAACAAACCACCAAGCTGATATAAACAAAGTCTTCCAGTGGACCACTGACAACACTGAGGACACAACAAACCACTAAGCTGATATAAACAAAGTCTTCCAGTGGACCACTGACAACACTGAGGACACAACAAACCACCAAGCTGATATAAACAAAGTCTTCCAGTGGACCACTGACAACACTGAGGACACAACAAACCACCAAGCTGATATAAACAAAGTCTTCCAGTGGACCACTGACAACACTGAGGACACAACAAACCACCAAGCTGATATAAACAAAGTCTTCCAGTGACCACTGACAACACTGAGGACACAACAAACCACCAAGCTGATATAAACAAAGTCTTCCAGTGGACCACTGACAACACTGAGGACACAACAAACCACTAAGCTGATATAAACAAAGTCTTCCAGTGGACCACTGACAACACTGAGGACACAACAAACCACCAAGCTGATATAAACAAAGTCTTCCAGTGTACCACTGACAACACTGAGGACACAACAAACCACCAAGCTGATATAAACAAAGTCTTCCAGTGGACCACTGACAACACTGAGGACACAACAAACCACCAAGCTGATATAAACAAAGTCTTCCAGTGGACCACTGACAACACTGAGGACACAACAAACCACCAAGCTGATATAAACAAAGTCTTCCAGTGGACCACTGACAACACTGAGGACACAACAAACCACCAAGCTGATATAAACAAAGTCTTCCAGTGGACCACTGACAACACTGAGGACACAACAAACCACCAAGCTGATATAAACAAAGTCTTCCAGTGGACCACTGACAACACTGAGGACACAACAAACCATCAAGCTGATATAAACAAAGTCTTCCAGTGGACCACTGACAACACTGAGGACACAACAAACCACCAAGCTGATATAAACAAAGTCTTCCAGTGGACCACTGACAACACTGAGGACACAACAAACCACCAAGCTGATATAAACAAAGTCTTCCAGTGGACCACTGACAACACTGAGGACACAACAAACCACCAAGCTGATATAAACAAAGTCTTCCAGTGGACCACTGACAACACTGAGGACACAACAAACCATCAAGCTGATATAAACAAAGTCTTCCAGTGGACCACTGACAACACTGAGGACACAACAAACCACCAAGCTGATATAAACAAAGTCTTCCAGTGGACCACTGACAACACTGAGGACACAACAAACCACCAAGCTGATATAAACAAAGTCTTCCAGTGGACCACTGACAACACTGAGGACACAACAAACCACCAAGCTGATATAAACAAAGTCTTCCAGTGGACCACTGACAACACTGAGGACACAACAAACCACCAAGCTGATATAAACAAAGTCTTCCAGTGGACCACTGACAACACTGAGGACACAACAAACCATCAAGCTGATATAAACAAAGTCTTCCAGTGGACCACTGACAACACTGAGGACACAACAAACCACCAAGCTGATATAAACAAAGTCTTCCAGTGGTCCACTGATAACACTGAGGACACAACAAACCACCAAGCTGATATAAACAAAGTCTTCCAGTGGACCACTGACAACACTGAGGACACAACAAACCATCAAGCTGATATAAACAAAGTCTTCCAGTGGACCACTGACAACACTGAGGACACAACAAACCACCAAGCTGATATAAACAAAGTCTTCCAGTGACCACTGACAACACTGATGACACAACAAACCACCAAGCTGATATAAACAAAGTCTTCCAGTGGACCACTGACAACACTGAGGACACAACAAACCACCAAGCTGATATAAACAAAGTCTTCCAGTGGACCACTGACAACACTGAGAACACAACAAACCACCAAGCTGATATAAACAAAGTCTTCCAGTGGACCACTGACAACACTGAGGACACAACAAACCACCAAGCTGATATAAACAAAGTCTTCCAGTGGACCACTGACAACACTGAGAACACAACAAACCACCAAGCTGATATAAACAAAGTCTTCCAGTGGACCACTGACAACACTGAGGACACAACAAACCACCAAGCTGATATAAACAAAGTCTTCCAGTGGGCCACTGACAACAATGTAATGTTCAATGAGGACAAGTTTCACTTACTCCATTATAGAAAAATGAAGAAATGGAATCTAGAACTGAGTAGAAAACAAACTCAAACTACTCAGTAGAGTGGAAGACTAATGTGAGAGACATGGGAGTGATAATGTCAGATCTCACCTTCAAGGATCACAAGTGTCACTATCACAACCAAAATGAAAATGATAGACCGGATAACTAGAGCCTTCAAAACAGATGATGACTGGATATCTAGAACCTTCAAAACAAGAAATGTTGAGTGTATAACTAGAACCTTCAAAACAAGAAATGTTGACTGGATAACTAGAACCTTCTAAACAAGAGATGTTGACTGGATAACTAGAACCTTCTAAACAAGAGATGTTGATTGGATAACTAGAACCTTCTAAACAAGAGATGTTGACTAGAACCTTCAAAACAAGATGCTGAGTGGATAACTAGAACCTTCAAAACAAGAGACGTTCAGCAAATGATGCAAACAAAACACAATCTTTCTCGCCTACGTTCCATGGACTATAATTCATGGGGTTTCAAGTATTCTCAATAATTTAGGTTCTACTGTATTTACATGAGCTGTAGAAGTGTGTATTCTCCAGATCTATAATTCAGTATACTTTAAAATGCGTTGTCAGAGGACTTACAATATTGCAAAGGATCACACAGTGCAAACAGTGTACAGGAACTGTACCTTCTGGAACATGAGAAAGATGCATCATAGTGTACAGGAACTGTACTTCCTGCGACGTACACAAGATGCACCACAGTGTACAGGAACTGTACTTCCTAAAACGTACACAAGATGAATTATAGTGTACAGGAACTGTACTTCATGCAACGTACACAAGATGCACCAGTGTACAGGAACTGTACTTCCTGCAACGTACATGGCAAAGATGCATCAAAGTGTACACACCAGGAATTTAAAAAAATCATTACTCCCAAATTTGCACACTGAAATCTCTCCCTACGAAAGGCCAGACCCTTGACATAAGGTTCTAAATACCTCCATGAATACACTACGTTTTAACTAAGTACATTGGTGAGCCCAGCACTAACAGTTTAATTGTCTCAAGAAGCCTGGTCTGAGACCGGGCATCAGGGGCGATGCATGTACATTTCTATTTTAATGGTCCACCTAATCTCTCGTTTTTGGCTAGTTCTTCCACCTACCATGTACATCCCTACCTCCCATGCCCCCGTCACCTCATGCCAACCACAACAACCTCCAGGATCACCACTTCCGGGAAGGTGATGTTACCCAGGCAGGGTCACAATGTGGGGGTGGCAGGGTCACAGTGTGGGAGTGGCAGGGGTAGGTTAGAGACTGTCAGTTAAGTAATGAGGATGAACTTCCTGTAGTCTCTTGTCAAAATATAAAGAAAGTGGTGGCAGCAGCAGCAACAACAACAACAACAGCTACATCAACAACAATACCACCACGAAAAACAACAACCAACCACCACCACCACGCCCTCTTAACACTTATTCCCAACACCACCACCACTACCACCACCACCACCACCAACCATCCACTACCACCACCTCCACTCTCCTCCCACACTACCAATACCAACACCACACAAATTCCAGCACCATCTGTAAATATCGATACAATGTTATGATTTATGCCTTTATATGGGATATAAGAATTAGAAACAGAAGTGGGGCGAGTACTGTGCCTTGAGGAACAGACGTGGGGCGAGTACTGTGCCTTGAGGAACAGACGTGGGGCGAGTACTGTGCCTTGAGGAACAGAAGTGGGGCGAGTACTGTGCCTTGAGGAACAGACGTGGGGCGAGTACTGTGCCTTGAGGAACAGAAGTGGGGCGAGTACTGTGCCTTGAGGAACAGACGTGGGGCGAGTACTGTGCCTTGAGGAACAGAAGTGGGGCGAGTACAGTGCCTTGAGGAACAGAAGTGGGCGAGTACTGTGCCTTGAGGAACAGAAGTGGGGCGAGTACTGTGCCTTGAGGAACAGAAGTGGGGCAGTACTGTGCCTTGAGCGAACAGAAGTGGGGCGAGTACTGTGCCTTGAGGAACAGAAGTGGGGCGAGTACTGTGCCTTGAGGAACAGAAGTGGGGCGAGTACTGTGCCTTGAGGAACAGAAGTGGGGCGAGTACTGTGCCTTGAGGAACAGAAGTGGGGCGAGTACTGTGCCTTGAGGAACAGACGTGGGGCGAGTACTGTGCCTTGAGGAACAGACGTGGGGCGAGTACTGTGCCTTGAGGAACAGAAGTGGGGCGAGTACTGTGCCTTGAGGAACAGAAGTGGGAAGTACTGTGCCTTGAGGAACAGACGTGGGGCGAGTACTGTGCCTTGAGGAACAGACGTGGGGGGAGTACTGTGCCTTGAGGAACAGAAGTGGGGCGAGTACTGTCCTTGAGGAACAGAAGTGGGCGAGTACTGTGCCTTGAGGAACAGACGGGGGCGAGTACTGTCGCCTTGAGGAACAGAAGTGGGGCGAGTACTGTGCCTTGAGGAACAGACGTGGGGAGAGTACTGTGCCTTGAGGAAACAGACGTGGGGCGAGTACTGTGCCTTGAGGAACAGACGGGGCGAGTACTGTGCCTTGAGGAACAGAAGTGGGGCGAGTACTGTGCCTTGAGAAACAGACGTGGGGCGAGTACTGTGCCTTGAGGAACAGACGTGGGGCGAGTACTCGGCCTTGAGGAACAGAAGTGGGGCGAGTACTGTGCCTTGAGGAACAGACGTGGGGCGAGTACTGTGCCTTGAGGAACAGAGTGGGGCGAGTACTGTGCCTTGAGGAACAGAAGTGGGGCGAGTATCTGTGCCTTGAGGAACAGAAGTGGGGCGAGTACTGTGCCTTGAGGAACAGACGTGGGGCGAGTACTGGCCTTGAGGAACAGAAATGGGGCGAGTACTGTGCCTTGAGGAACAGAAGGGGGCGAGTACTGTGCCTTGAGGAACAGAAGTGGGGCGAGTACTGTGCCTTGACGAACAGAAGTGGGGCGAGTACTGTGCCTTGACGGGAAAAGAAGTGGGGCGAGTACTGGCCTTGAGGAACAGAAGTGGGGCGAGTACTGTGCCTTGAGGAACAGAAGTGGGGCGAGTACTGTGCCTGACGAACAGAAGTGGGGCGAGTACTGTGCCTTGAGGAACAGAAGTGGGGCGAGTACTGTGCCTTGAGGAACAGAAGGGGATACTGTGCCTTGAGGAACAGAAGTGGGGCGAGTACTGTGCCTTGAGGAACAGAAAGTGGGGCGAGTACTGTGCCTTGAGGAACAGAGTGGGGCGAGTACTGTGCCTTGAGGAACAGAGTGGGGAGTACTGTGCCTTGAGGAACAGAAGTGGGGCGAGTACGTGCCTTGAGGAACAGAGGGGGCGAGTACGTGCCTTGAGGAACAGAAGTGGGCGAGTACTGTGCCTGAGGAACAGAAGGGGCGAAGTGAGCTAATGCCCTTGAGGAACAGACGTTGGGAGTACTCAGTCCTTGAGGAACAGACTGGGGAGTATCAGCCTTGAGGAACAGAAGTGGTATCAGCCTGAGGAACAGAAGTGGCGAGTACTGTGCCTGACGAACAGAGTGGGAATGTCAGCCTTGAGGAACAAAAAGTGGGCGAGTACTGTGCCTTGAGGAACAGAAGTGGGGCGAGTACTGTGCCTTGAGGCAGACGGGGCGAATTGCCTTGAGGAACAGACGTGGGGCGAGTACTGTGCCTTGAGGAAAGACGGGGAGTACGGCCTTGAGGAACAGAGTGGGGAGAGTACTGGCCTTGAGGAACAGACGTGGGGCGAGTACTGGCCTTGAGGAACAGACGTGGCGAGTACTGTGCCTTGAGGAACAGAAGGGGGTACTGGTTGAGGAAAGACGGGGGCGAGTACTGTGCCTTGAGGAACAGACGTGGGGCGAGTACTGTCCTTGAGGAACAGACGGGGGAGTACTGTGCCTTGAGGAACAGAAGTGGGGCGAGTACTGTGCCTGAGGAACAGAGTGGGGCGAGTACTGTGCCTTGAGGAACAGAGGGAAAAGTACTTGCCTGAGGAACAGAAGTGGAGGGACTTGCCTTGGGGGAACAGAAGGGGGCGAGTACGGCCTGACGAACAGAAGTGGGGCGAGTACGGCCTTGACGAACAGAAGTGGGGCGAGTACTGCCTTGACGAACGAAGTGGGGCGGTACGCCTTGAGGAACAGAAGTGGGGCGAGACCTGCCTTGAGGAACAGAAGTGGGAGTACTGTGCCCTTGACGAACGAAGGGGGCGAGTACTGGCCCGAGGAAAGACGAGTACTGTGCCTTGAGAACAGAAGGGCGAAAGGCTGAGGAAAGACTGGGGCGAGTACCGTGCCTTGAGGAACAGACGGGAGTACCAGCCCCGAAACAAGGGGCGAGTACTGTGCCTTGAGAACAGAATGGGGCGAGTACTGTGCCTTGAGGAACAGAAGTGGGCGAGTACTGTGCCTTGAGGAACAGAAGTGGGCGAGTACTGGCCTTGAGGAACAGAAGGGGGAGATCGTGCTGAGGAACAGGTGGGGAGTACTGTGCCTTGTGGAACAGACGGGGCGAGTACTGTGCCTTGTGGAACAGACGGGAGCGAGTACTGTGCCTTGTGGAACAGAAGTGGGATAGCCTGAGAAACAAAGACATCGCCCTTGACGAACAGAAGTGGGGCGAGTACTGTGCCTTTAGGAACAGAAGTGGGGCGAGTACTGTGCCCTGAGGAACAGAAGGGGGCGAGTACTGTGCCTGAGGAACAGACGTGGGGCGAGTACTGTGCCTTGAGGAACAGACGTGGGGCGAGTACTGTGCCTTGAGGAACAGACGTGGGGAGAGTACTGTGCCTTGAGGAACAGACGTGGGGAGAGTACTGTGCCTTGAGGAACAGAGCTTCTCACTGTGTCAGCCTCTGACTTCACTCTGTTTACTACTACTCTCTGGCTTCTATTTGTTAAGAAGTTAAATATCCATCTGCCCACTTTTCCAAGTGTTCTTTAGCACACACGTTGTGAGCTATCACACCATGATCACACTTGTTGAAGTCTATGTATACTACATCTGCATTTTGTCTTCCAGTTCATTGAAGACCATCCAAGACCATGTTGTACTGGTTCAGTAGTTGTGAGAGGCAGGAGTGGCTATCCAAGACCATGTTGTACTGGTTCAGTAGTTGTGAGAGGCAGGAGTGGCTATCCAAGACCATGTTGTACTGGTTCAGTAGTTGTGAGAGGCAGGAGTGGCTATCCAAGACCATGTTGTACTGGTTCAGTAGTTGTGAGAGGCAGGAGCGACCATCCAAGACCATGTTGTACTGATCCAGTAGTTGTGAGAGGCAGGAGTGGCCATCCAAGACCATGTTGTACTGATCCAGTAGTTGTGAGAGGCAGGAGTGGCCATCCAAGACCATGTTGTACTGATCCAGTAGTTGTGAGAGGCAGGAGTGGCCATCCAAGACCATGTTGTAATGGCCCCAGTAGTTGTGAGAGGCAGGAGCGACCATCAAAGACCATGTTGTACTGATCCAGTAGTTGTGAGAGGCAGGAGTGGCCATCCAAGACCATGTTGTACTGATCCAGTAGTTGTGAGAGGCAGGAGTGGCCATCCAAGACCATGTTGTACTGATCCAGTAGTTGTGAGAGGCAGGAGTGGCCATCCAAGACCATGTTGTACTGATCCAGTAGTTGTGAGAGGCAGGAGTGGCCATCCAAGACCATGTTGTACTGGTCCAGTAGTTGTGAGAGGCAGGAGAGGCCATCCAATACCATGTTGTACTGGTCCAGTAGTTGTGAGAGGCAGGAGCGACCATCCAAGACCATGTTGTACTGATCCAGTAGTTGTGAGAGGCAGGAGTGGCCATCCAAGACCATGTTGTACTGGTCCAGTAGTTGTGAGAGGCAGGAGAGGCCATCCAATACCATGTTGTACTGGTCCAGTAGTTGTGAGAGGCAGGAGTGGCTATCCAAGACCATGTTGTACTGGTCCAGTAGTTGTGAGAGGCAGGAGCGACCATCCAAGACCATGTTGTACTGGTTCAGTAGTTGTGAGAGGCAGGAGTGACCATCAAAGACCATGTTGTACTGGTCTAGTAGTTGTGAGAGGCAGGAGCGACCATCCAAGAACATGTTTTACTGGTTCAGTAGTTGTGAGAGGCAGGAGTGACCATCCAAGACCATGTTGTACTGGTCCAGTAGTTGTGAGAGGCAGGAGTGACCATCCAACACCATGTTGTACTGGTCTAGTAGTTGTGAGAGGCAGGAGCGACCATCCAAGAACATGTTGTACTGGTTCAGTAGTTGTGAGAGGCAGGAGTGGCTATCCAAGACCATGTTGTACTGGTCCAGTAGTTGTGAGAGGCAGGAGCGACCATCCAAGAACATGTTGTACTGGTTCAGTAGTTGTGAGAGGCAGGAGTGACCATCCAAGACCATGTTGTACTGGTCTAGTAGTTGTGAGAGGCAGGAGCGACCATCCAAGACCATGTTGTACTGATCCAGTAGTTGTGAGAGGCAGGAGTGGCCATCCAAGACCATGTTGTACTGGTCCAGTAGTTGTGAGAGGCAGGAGAGGCCATCCAATACCATGTTGTACTGGTCCATTAGTTGTGAGAGGCAGGAGTGGCTATCCAAGACCATGTTGTACTGGTCTAGTAGTTGTGAGAGGCAGGAGCGACCATCCAAGAACATGTTGTACTGGTTCAGTAGTTGTGAGAGGCAGGAGTGACCATCCAAGACCATGTTGTACTGGTCCAGTAGTTGTGAGAGGAAGGAGTGACCATCTAAGACCATGTTGTACTGGTCCAGTAGTTGTGAGAGGCAGGAGCGACCTGTTCTAAACAGAAGTAAGACAGGAGACAGAGGGATGGATAAATTTGCATATTTTTCGTTTGTAAATATACTTTTAGCACACTTCTACAAAAAAAGACAGATAGACTGGAATGAAGGCAGGAATAACATGGAAGGTACAACAATGAAACAACGAGTAATTATCTGGGCAGGCTACATTTCTGGACAGGCTACAGGTCTGGTCTGACAAGTGGCTACTAGAATTTAACCCCAGCGAGAGCAAGGTTATGGAAAGTGAGGAGAAAGAAAGCTGCAGAGTACAGACTCTTGAGGCAACGAGTCTAGTTACAGAGCTAAGAGGTATGTACTATACAGGATGTTATGAAGTATTTCTTCAACCTTACGAGTGGTCAGGAAGTGGAACGACGTTGACAACTGAGTGATAGAGGTGGGATAAAAACATAGCTTAAAAAGAGATACGACAAGCCTCTCGAAGCCATGAGAGTGAACCCATTAGCTGCCAGCGTAGAAATGGGGCCAAGAGCTGAGACTTAACCCCTGCACCCATAAATATGAGAGTACATATAAGTGAGTACAGACGGAGTGGCGTACCCAATACTCACTCCCTGAACCCCTGCTGTTTCTGACACAAATATTCTACCAGAAGAAATAGGATTTTATGAAACGCTGTTCGTAAATACTAAAGTGAACTTGAAGTTAGCGAGGAAGATGGCTGCCGGAGACGAATGAAACTCGCTTTGATATACCTCTAACGGGTGTCGAGTTTTTTCCCACTACCACAGTCTGGCCCTGGACCAGGCGTGTCTGCCTTGACTACAGAGGTTATTAGTACTAGAGATTACAGTCGTGGAGGTTACAGTACTGGAAATAACAGTACTGGAGGTAACAGTACTGGAGGTAACAGTACTGGAGGTAACAGTACTGGAAGTAACAGTACTGGAGGTAACAGTACTGGAGGTTAAAGTGGTAGACATGGTACTTGTCTGGATGACCCCACAACCACAGATGTGACTTTTGACCATTCAAGGTTAGGACCTTCATGCTGCTCAAGGAACTTTCAGCTAAGAATCAGTAGCTATTTACTTCCTTGCATCGAACTTATTATCACCTCCCTTTTCCCAGGAACTGAATATCTTTTTAAAAGGTTCTAGTTATCTACTCTATCATTTTCATTGTGGTTGTGATAGTGACATTGTTGTGATCCTTGAAGGTGGGATCTTCTGATATTATCATTCCCAGGTTTCTCACATTAATCTTCCACTCTATTGATTGATTTTGAGTTTGTTTTATACTCAGTTATAGTTTCTATTTATTATTTTTATTCAGTTGTGGAGTAAGTGAAATTTGTCCTTACAGACCATTATATGGAAGACTTTGTTTATATCAGCTTGGTGGTTTGTTGTGTCCTCAGTGTTATCAGTGGACCACTGGAAGACTTTGTTTATATCAGCTTGGTGGTTTGTTGTGTCCTCAGTGTTGTCAGTGGTCCACTGGAAGACTTTGTTTATATCAGCTTGATGGTTTGTTGTGTCCTCAGTGTTGTCAGTGGTCCACTGGAAGACTTTGTTTATATCAGCTTGGTGGTTTGTTGTGTCCTCAGTGTTGTCAGTGGTCCACTGGAAGACTTTGTTTATATCAGCTTGGTGGTTTGTTGTGTCCTCAGTGTTGTCAGTGGTCCACTGGAAGACTTTGTTTATATCAGCTTGGTGGTTTGTTGTGTCCTCAGTGTTGTCAGTGGTCCACTGGAAGACTTTGTTTATATCAGCTTGGTGGTTTGTTGTGTCCTCAGTGTTGTCAGTGGTCCACTGGAAGACTTTGTTTATATCAGCTTGGTGGTTTGTTGTGTCCTCAGTGTTGTCAGTGGTCCACTGGAAGACTTTGTTTATATCAGCTTGGTGGTTTGTTGTGTCCTCAGTGTTGTCAGTGGTCCACTGGAAGACTTTGTTTATATCAGCTTGGTGGTTTGTTGTGTTCTCATGTTGTCAGTGGTCCACTGGAAGACTTTGTTTATATCAGCTTGGGGTTTGTTGTGTCCTCATGTTGTCAGTGGTCCACTGGAAGACTGTTTATATCAGCTTGGTGTTTGTTGTGTCCTCAGTTTTCAGGTCCACTGGAAGACTTGTTTATATCAGCTTGGTGGTTTGTTGTGTCCTCAGTGTTGTCAGTGGTCCACTGGAAGACTTTGTTTATATCAGCTTGGTGGTTTGTTGTGTCCTCAGTGTTGTCAGTGGTCCACTGGAAGACTTTGTTATATCAGCTTGGTGGTTTGTTGTGTCCTCAGTGTTGTCAGTGGTCCACTGGAAGACTTTGTTTATATCAGCTTGTGGTTTGTTGTGTCCTCAGTGGTCAGGGTCCATGGAAGACTTGTTTATATCAGCTTGGTGGTTTGTTGTGTCCTCAGTGTTGTCAGTGGTCCACTGGAAGACTTTGTTTATATCAGCTTGGTGGTTTGTTGTGTCCTCAGTGTTGTCAGTGGTCCACTGGAAGACTTTGTTTATATCAGCTTGGTGGTTTGTTGTGTCCTCAGTGTTGTCAGTGGTCCACTGGAAGACTTTGTTTATATCAGCTTGGTGGTTTGTTGTGTCCTCAGTGTTGTCAGTGGTCCACTGGAAGACTTTGTTTATATCAGCTTGGTGGTTTGTTGTGTCCTCAGTGTTGTCAGTGGTCCACTGGAAGACTTTGTTTATATCAGCTTGGTGGTTTGTTGTGTCCTCAGTGTTGTCAGTGGTCCACTGGAAGACTTTGTTTATATCAGCTTGGTGGTTTGTTGTGTCCTCAGTGTTGTCAGTGGTCCACTGGAAGACTTTGTTTATATCAGCTTGGTGGTTTGTTGTGTCCTCAGTGTTGTCAGTGGTCCACTGGAAGACTTTGTTTATATCAGCTTGGTGGTTTGTTGTGTCCTCAGTGTTGTCAGTGGTCCACTGGAAGACTTTGTTTATATCAGCTTGGTGGTTTGTTGTGTCCTCAGTGTTGTCAGTGGTCCACTGGAAGACTGTTTATATCAGCTTGGTGGTTTGTTGTGTCCTCAGTGTTGTCAGTGGTCCACTGGAAGACTTTGTTTATATCAGCTTGGTGGTTTGTTGTGTCCTCAGTGTTGTCAGTGGTCCACTGGAAGACTTTGTTTATATCAGCTTGGTGGTTTGTTGTGTCCTCAGTGTTGTCAGTGGTCCACTGGAAGACTTTGTTTATATCAGCTTGGTGGTTTGTTGTGTCCTCAGTGTTGTCAGTGGTCCACTGGAAGACTTTGTTTATATCAGCTGTGGTGGTTTGTTGTGTCCCTCACGGTTTTTGTCAGTGGTCCACTGGAAGACTGTTTATATCAGCTTGGTGGTTTGTTGTGTCCTCAGTGTTGTCAGTGGTCCACTGGAAGACTTTGTTTATATCAGCTTGGTGGTTTGTTGTGTCCTCAGTGTTGTCAGTGGTCCACTGGAAGACTTTGTTTATATCAGCTTGGTGGTTTGTTGTGTCCTCAGTGTTGTCAGTGGTCCACTGGAAGACTTTGTTTATATCAGCTTGGTGGTTTGTTGTGTCCTCAGTGTTGTCAGTGGTCCACTGGAAGACTTTGTTTATATCAGCTTGGTGGTTTGTTGTGTCCTCAGTGTTGTCAGTGGTTCACTGGAAGACTTTGTTTATATCAGCTTGATGGTTTGTTGTGTCCTCAGTGTTGTCAGTGGTCCACTGGAAGACTTTGTTTATATCAGCTTGGTGGTTTGTTGTGTCCTCAGTGTTGTCAGTGGTTCACTGGAAGACTTTGTTTATATCAGCTTGGTGGTTTGGGTCTCAGTTGTCAGTGTCCTGAGACTGTTTCAGCTTGTGGTTTTTGTCCAGTTTTATCTGGAAGACTTTGTTTATATCAGCTTGGTGGTTTGTTGTGTCCTCAGTGTTGTCAGTGGTCCACTGGAAGACTTTGTTTATATCAGCTTGGTGGTTTGTTGTTCCTCAGTGTTGTAGTGGTCATAGACTGTATATCAGCAGGTTGTGTACTCATAGTGACCTCTACTCTGTCTCTGCAAGGGATGATAAGAGTGCTATGATCTATGTCTCAATGTCGAATACGAGAAAGAGAACAGGGGTAAGCACTGTGTCTTAAGACACAGAGCTTTTCACCTCTGATATACTCTCGAAAGCTTTCCAGAGTCTTGCTACTCACGCAGTCTGGTCCTGGAGCAGGCCTGTCTGTTTACTATTACTCTCTACGTTCTTTGTGTAAGTTAACACTACGTCTAACCACTTTTCCGGTTATTCCTTCTACAGCATTTTGTGAAAGTATGTATAATTTGTGTCTCTATCTTAATACAGTCCACTTAATGATCGTCTTAAATCTGAAGAAGTACTTCCTAACATTCCCATGTCTCATCTTTGTCTTAATCTGCCACGTGTGTTCCCTTGCTCGCTTCATAACAATATTTAACACCATCGGTTAACAATAATATTTAACACCAACAGTTAACAGTAACACGGACCATTAACAACGCCAACAGTTAACATCTAACACCAACAGTCAACAACAGCAACACTAACAACAGTCAACAACAACAATAACAACATTTATCAACAAACACCAACAGTTAACACCCACTTTCTAAACAACCACAATTAACACCTTAACACACACAACATAACTCATAATTACAACATTTACTGCCATCATTAACTACAATGCTACGTAATTACCACAGTAAGTTAACTACAAAAAACAACTTTTTATTTTCATCAGTGGAGTCTGGCACAGCGGCACAATAGATCATCAAAGCAAATATGTACTTTTATATCTGTCAAAGTATACAGGTGCATGTTTTATTTTATCAGTAACCTGTAATCCTCTTATTCTTTGACAAAGTATCATTATTATGTATGAATATATATATATATATATATATATATATATATATATATATATATATATATATATATACAGAGGACCCCCGAGTTTCGTAAAAACTTCACTCCTGAAGTCTGCTCAAGTGCCATTACCGAACGAATTTACTCCCTTAAGGAAAAATTTCACGTAGGTTAGTCTATTTCAGACCCCCAAAAATACACTTCCACAAGAACTTTCAAAATTATACTTACATAATTGCACGATTTCCGGGGTATTCGTTAACCGAGGGTCCACTGTATATATATATGTCGTGCCGATTAGGTAAAACTTGCGATTTTGGCTTAAATAGCAACGCTCACCTTGCCATATAAGACAAGTGAATATTTGTATATGCAATAATTTCCAAAATCATTCTGAACATAACGAAAAAATATTTTCATTGTGTTTGTTTATTATTAAATTAATGTTAACGTATCTAAAATATATTTAGTTGGGTTAGGCTAAATTAAATTGCGCTTGTTGTAATAAGGTTAGGTAGGTTTTCAAAGTTTCTCTTGGTACAAAATTATAAATTTTTACATTATCATAAATGAAAAAAATATATCTTTAAACGTATAAGAGAAAATTTTAGAAAGGACTTAATTTTAAATGAGTTCTTGCTAATTGACCAGTTTTACCTAATCGGCACGACATATATATAGGGAGGTACCACCTCTAGAACTTTACTGGGGACCCTCATCCTCAGAGAAGACAATAAACGTACCTCAGGGAAAACTCAAGGTGCCGAATAGGTCAATTAGCTGGCAGGAGATTCATCATTTGTGGTCACAGTGGTGGTCCATGCGAACCTCCCTATGGTGTATAAACATACCTAGCTAGATAAATCTTATTGTATATACCTTATATACTTTATATCTTTAAAGAATTTCGAGTTTCACTACTCTCTTAGCCCGGCTATGGGCCAGGCTCGTCTGATGCTTGCCTGGTCAACCAGGCTATTGCTGCTGGAGGCCCGCTTCCCCACATATCCATCACAGCCTGGTTGATCTGGCACCTGGTGAAGATACTTGTCCAGTTTCCTCTTGAAGACTTCTACACTTGTTCCAGCAGTGTTTCTGATATCTTCTGGTAAGATGTTGAATAATCTGGAGCCAGGGATGTTGATACAATGTTCCCTTATTGTGCCCACCGCACCCCTGCTGTAGCTGGACCAGTGGCCTGGGGTTTAACGACTAACTTGCCAGAGGTTCTAACCTCACCAGTACCGTGATTTGTTACTATTCCGTGAGTGCTATCACAATTTCAAGTATTTTTTTAATATCCAGATTTTAAAAAAAAAAGGCCAAGCTATTATTTTTTTTTAATACACAAGTGTTAAATGTCGGCCTATAAATCCCATTAACCAACCAATCGGAGTGGACGCATTCGTATGTCTCCAGGCAACCGTTGTCACTGTTGCTGCTAAAGGCTGTTTTTAGTAACACCCAGCAGTAGGCCTATAATGGATCAGCCGAGGTGCTGTTACAAAATTTGTGAATATTATGAGGCGCACTGCATGAAAATGGCAAAGAGAAAAGCCAGATGAAATTAAATCATTATATACATTAGTGCCATTGTTTCGTATCTTCAATAATCCCTTAAATTTCTTGGAGGAATATATCATGCACACACAAACACACACACACACACACACACACACACACACACACACACACACACAAACACACAAACACACACACACACACACACACACACACACACACACACACACACACACACACACAACACACACACCCACACACACAACACACACACACACACACACACACACACACACACAAACACACACACACACACACAAACACACACACACACAGCCCCCGGTGGCCTAGTGGGTAAAGCTCTTGCTTCACGCACGGAGGGGCCGGGTTCAATTCCCGGTGGGGCAGAAACATTTCGAAATGTTTCCTTACATACACACACACATATATACAACAGGCCTAGTGTCTAATTGACATGTGCCTAGGACAAAATGGTAACTAACTAACACACACACAAACACACACAAACACACACACACACACAGCCCCCGGTGGCCTAGTGGGTAAAGCTCTTGCTTCACGCACGGAGGGGCCGGGTTCAATTCCCGGTGGGGCAGAAACACACACACACACACAAGCGTCACTCAAGAAAAAGGATCTTGGGGTGTGTATAATACCGAGCACATCTCCTGAGGCACACATAAAACAAATAACTGCTGCAGCATACGGGCGCCTAGCAAACCTAAGATAAACATTCCGGCATCTCAGTAAAGTCATTCCGGACCCTGTACACTGTGTACGTCAGGCCCATACTGGAGTATGCAGCACCAGTTTGGAACCCACACCTGGTCAAGCACGTCAGGAACTAGAGAAAGTGCAAAGGTTTGCAACGAGACTAGTTCCGGAGCTAAGGGGCATGCACTTCCCACCTCCAGGACTTTAACATCCTCACTCATCCTTCAGAGTGCAGGCACTGTACTTCCCACCTCCAGGACTTTAACATTCCCACACATCCTTCAGAGTGCAAACACTGTACTTCCCACCTCCAGGACTGTAACATTACCTCACATCCTTCAGAGTACAGGCACTGTACTTCCCACCTCCAGGACTGTAACATCCTCACACATCCTTCAGAGTGCAGACACTGTACTTCCAACCTCCAGGACTGTAACATCCCACACATCCTTCAGAGTGAGACACTGTACTTCCACCTCCAGGACTGTAACATCCTCACCATCCTTCAGAGTGCAGGCACTGTACTTCCACCTCCAGGACTGTAACATCCCAACATCCTTCAGAGTACAGGCACTGTACTTCCCACCTCAGGACTGTAACATCCCAAACCATCCTTCAGAGTGCAGACACTGTACTTCCACCTCCAGGACTGTAACATCCCCACCATCCTTCAGAGTGCAGGCACTGTACTTCCCAACTCCAGGACAGTAACATCCCCACCCATTCTTCAGAGTGCAGGCACTGTACTTCCCACCTCCAGGACTGTAACATCCCAACCAATCCTTCAGAGTGCAGGCACTGTACTTCCCACCTCCAGGACTGTAACATCCCACCATCCTTCAGAGTGCAGACACTGTACTTCCCACCCCAGGACTGTAACATCCCCACCCATCCTTCAGAGTGCAGGCACTGTCTACTCAGGACGTACATCCCCATCTTCAGGTGCAGGCACTGTCTCACTCAGACTTCATCCCCACACATCCTTCAGAGTGCAGGCACTGTACTTCCCACCTCCAGGACTGTAACATCCCCACACATCCTTCAGAGTGCAGACACTGTACTTCCCACCACCAGGACTGTAACATCCCCACCCATCCTTCAGAGTGCAGGCACTGTACTTCCCACCTCCAGGACTGTAACATTCCCCACCATCCTTCAGAGTGCAGGCACTGTACTTCCCACCTCCAGGACTGTAGCATCCCCAAACATCCTTCAGAGTGCAGGCACTGTACTTCCCACCTCCAGGACTGTAACATCCCCACACATCCTTCAGAGTGCAGGCACTGTACTTCCCACCTCCAGGACTGTAACATCCCACCCATCCTTCAGAGTGCAGGCACTGTACTTCCCACCTCCAGGACTGTAACATCCCCACTCATCCTTCAGAGTGCAGGCACTGTACTTCCCACCTCCAGGACTGTAACATCCCCACTCATCCTTCAGAGTGCAGGCACTGTACTTCCCACCTCCAGGACTGTAACATCCCCACTCATCCTTCAGAGTGCAGGCACTGTACTTCCCACCTCCAGGACTGTAACATTCCCACACATCCTTCAGAGTGCAGGCACTGTACTTCCCACCTCCAGGACTGTAACATCCCCACACATCCTTCAGAGTGAAGACACTGTACTTAATACCTCCAGGACTGTAGCATCCCCAAACATCCTTCAGAGTGCAGGCACTGTACTTCCCACCTCCAGGACTGTAACATCCCCACACATCCTTCAGAGTGCAGGCACTGTACTTCCAACCTCCAGGACTGTAACATCCCCACTCATCCTTCAGAGTGCAGGCACTGTACTTCCCACCTCCAGGACTGTAACATGCCCACACATCCTTCAGAGTGCAGACACTGTACTTCCCACCTCCAGGACTGTAACATCCTCACCCATCCTTCAGAGTGCAGGCACTGTACTTCCCACCTCCAGGACTGTAACATGCCCACACATCCTTCAGAGTGCAGGCACTGTACTTCCCACCTCTAGGACTGTAACATCCTCACCCATCCTTCAGAGTGCAGGCACTGTACTTCCCACCTCCAGGACTGTAACATCCCCACTCATCCTTAAGAGTGCAGGCACTGTATATCCCACCTCCAGGACTGTAACATGCCCACACATCCTTCAGAGTGCAGGCACTGTACTTCCCACCTCCAGGACTGTAACATCCTCACCCATCCTTCAGAGTGCAGGCACTGTACTTCCCACCTCCAGGACTGTAACATTCCCACCCATCCTTCAGAGTGCAGGCACTGTACTTCCCACCTCCAGGACTGTAACATTCTCACCCATCCTTCAGAGTGCAGGCACTGTACTTCCCACCTCCAGAACTGTAACATCCCCACTCATCCTTCAGAGTGCAGGCACTGTACTTCCTACCTCCAGGACTGTAACATTCCCACACATCCTTCAGAGTGCAGGCACTGTACTTCCCACCTCCAGGACTGTAACATTCTCACCCATCCTTCAGAGTGCAGGCACTGTACTTCCCACCTCCAGGACTGTAACATTCTCACTCATCCTTCAGAGTGCAGGCACTGTACTTCCCACCTCCAGGACTGTAACATTCTCACTCATCCTTCAGAGTGCAGGCACTGTACTTCCCACCTCCAGAACTGTAACATCCCCACTCATCCTTCAGAGTGCAGGCACTGTACTTCCCACCTCCAGAACTGTAACATCCCCACTCATCCTTCAGAGTGCAGGCACTGTACTTCCCACCTCCAGAACTGTAACATCCCCACTCATCCTTCAGAGTGCAGGCACTGTACTTCCCACCTCCAGAACTGTAACATCCCCACTCATCCTTCAGAGTGCAGGCACTGTACTTCCCACCTCCAGGACTGTAACATTCCCCCACATCCTTCAGAGTGCAGGTACTGTACTTCCCACCTCCAGGACTGTAACATTCTCACTCATCCTTCAGAGTGCAGGCACTGTACTTCCCACCTCCAGAACTGTAACATCCCCACTCATCCTTCAGAGTACAGGCACTGTACTTCCCACCTCCAGAACTGTAACATCCCCACTCATCCTTCAGAGTACAGGCACTGTACTTCCCACCTCCAGAACTGTAACATCCCCACTCATCCTTCAGAGTACAGGCACTGTACTTCCCACCTCCAGGACTGTAACATCCCCACTCATCCTTCAGTGTACAGGCACTGTACTTCCCACCTCCAGAACTGTAACATCCCCACTCATCCTTCAGAGTGCAGGCACTGTACTTCCCACCTCCAGGACTATAACATTCCCACACATCCTTCAGAGTGCAGGCACTGTACTTCCCACCTCCAGGACTGTAACATCCCCACTCATCCTTCAGAGTACAGGCAGTGTACTTCCCACCTCCAGGACTGTAACATTCCCACACATCCTTCAGAGTGCAGGCACTGTATTTCCCACCTCCAGAACTGTAACATCCCCACTCATCCTTCAGAGTGCAGGCACTGTACTTCCCACCTCCAGGACTGTAACATTCCCACACATCTTTCAGAGTGCAGGGACTGTACTTCCCACCTCCAGGACTGTAACATTCCCACACATCCTTCAGAGTGCAGGCACTGTACTTCCCACCTCCAGAACTGTAACATCCCCACTCATCCTTCAGAGTACAGGCACTGTACTTCCCACCTCCAGGACTGTAACATTCCCACTCATCCTTCAGAGTGCAGGGACTGTACTTCCCACCTCCAGGACTGTAACATTCCCACACATCCTTCAGAGTGCAGGCACTGTACTTCCCACCTCCAGAACTGTAACATCCCCACTCATCCTTCAGAGTACAGGCACTGTACTTCCCACCTCCAGGACTGTAACATTCCCACTCATCCTTCAGAGTACAGGCACTGTACCCTATGAACTCTCACTGAGCTTACAGTGACAGCTCGGCTACGGTACGTATGTCGTCTCGACATTCCCTTATACAAACTAAAGACAACAGGCGTACGACTCTGAGCTGATTATATACAATATCAAAGTAGACAACAGTTGAATCTTATACTTCACATAGATCTTATCGTGACGGAAAACAATCTACTTTACTATATGATATATTATGATACAAAGGAATTAAATAACTAAATGAGCTCATTTCTAGAAAATCATGATAAAAGAGAAAGAAAATTAATATATGTCGATCGATGGAATCGTCTTCATGTGATCTACGAATTCTGAGGAAATATATTTACAAGAAGGTAGTGATTAACAGACAAGGTAGATCTGGTGCACTCAAATCTATACTGTTAATTCTAAGGCTAGTCCCAGAGCTAAGGGGAATGTCCTACGAAGAAAGGTTAAGGGAAATCGGCCTAACGACACTGGAGGACAGGAGGGTTATTGGAGACATGATAACGACATACAAAATACTGCGAGGAATTGACAAGGTGGACAGAGACAGGATGTTCCAGAGATGCGACACAGAAACAAGGGGTCACAATTGCAAGTTGAAGACTCAGATCAATCAAAGGGATGTTAGGAAGTATTTCTTCAGTCATAGAGTTGTCAGGAAGTGGGACAATCTGGAGAGCGATGTAGTGGAGGCAGGATCCATACATAGCTTTAAGGAGAGGTACGACAAAGCTCTTAGAGGAGAAAGAGAGTGGACTGAGTAGCGACCCGTGAAGAAGCGGGGCCAGGAATTATAACGCGACCCCTACAAACAAAAATAAGTGAGAGTACAAATAGGTGAGTACACACCATGCGGGATCCATACACAGCTTTAAGATGAGGTACGATAAGGCTCTTAGAGCCGGGAGTGTGTGGACCTAGTAGCGACCAGCGAAGAGGCGTGACCCAGGAGCTGTGAATCGACCCATGCAACCACGCAAATAGCGGCAACACATTGAAATTCAGACAAAAACGGCCCCTGCAACACCCTTCGGAACACTCCTTGCAACACATTGGTTTAAACTTGGCAACACATCAAACACTTATCTTTAATTCACTTCCAAAAAACAGCTTTCTATTACGTCTACGTGTTTACAGAAAAGTAAAGACCCACTTAACGAATCCGCTGGTATAGTGTCATCTTTCACTACTGCCTCAATATCCGGCAGAATATCGCTTCTTATCCGGAGTTCACACAGCACGGCTGCTTTATTTACATACAGAACCCAACAAAAAAATTTGGTTATAATCATAACTATAATTTTTTAAAGGGGTGGAGGGGTAAGCCAGCGGAAGGTCTCGGTCAGATGACCAAAAGCTCCAGCTGCGGGTCATCATATGACTAAGACCAGCGTCAGGAAACACTCGTCCTCTCTCAACAGGAAGCACAACCAAACAAGGCTCAAGATATCACATTTTTTTTAAAGAACAAAAAGTCACAATATAGTGACTGGAACAATACTGGAACAATACAATATAGTGACTGGAACAATATAGTGACTGGAACAATATAGTGACCGGCGCATAGGAGAGAGAAACTTACAACCACGTTAACAATTAATAGTTCAAAGTCGGATCCCAACGTGGTTCTTAGCGTATCACATTTTGTTGTTGTCGAAACCGCGTCTCTCATTACCCCTTCCAGGTGTCCTGAGAAGTGTGCTACGACTGGGGTCATGAACATCACAAGCCGACTCAACTGTTCTGAGAAGTGTGCTACGACTGGGGTCATGAACATCACAAGCCGACTCAACTGTTCTGAGAAGTGTGCTACGACTGGGGTCATGAACATCACAAGCCGACTCAACTGTTCTGAGAAGTGTGCTACGACTGGGGTCATGAACATCACCAGCCGACTCAACTGTTCTGAGAAGTGTGCTACGACTGGGGTCATGAACATCACCAGCCGACTCAACTGTCCTGAGAAGTGTGCTACGACTGGGGTCATGAACATCACAAGCCGACTCAACAGTTCTGAGAAGTGTGCTACGACTGGGGTCATGAACATCACAAGCCGACTCAACAGTTCTGAGAAGTGTGCTACGACTGGGGTCATGAACATCACAAGCCGACTCAACTGTTCTGAGAAGTGTGCTACGACTGGGGTCATGAACATCACAAGCCGACTCAACTGTTCTGAGAAGTGTGCTAGACTGGGGTCATGAACATCACAAGCCGACTCAACTGTTCTGAGAAGTGTGCTACGACTGGGGTCATGAACATCACAAGCCGACTCAACTGTTCTGAGAAGTGTGCTACGACTGGGGTCATGAACATCACAAGCCGACTCAACTGTTCTGAGAAGTGTGCTACGACTGGGGTCATGAACATCACAAGCCGACTCAACTGTTCTGAGAAGTGTGCTACGACTGGGGTCATGAACATCACAAGCCGACTCAACTGTTCTGAGAAGTGTGCTACGTCTGGGGTCATGAACATCACCAGCCGACTCAACTGTTCTGAGAAGTGTGCTACGACTGGGGTCATGAACATCACCAGCCGACTCAACTGTTCTGAGAAGTGTGCTACGACTGGGGTCATGAACATCACTTGAAGAACAATCCGTGATGATTAGTGTACTGTCGTCCTGTACTATGCAAGTTTATTAAGCTATAAACAAATATACCTACATAGATTACCATACATAGCAGCATATGTGTACATAACTTAGGATAACCCAGAAAAGTCAGAGTGACTTACATCAGCACTCATGTCGGAGTTTTCTATTGAATTCTGAGTGTCAGTTAGCGTACTACACCTCTTTCACATTCTTCCAGGTGTGTGTAGTCTGTGTAGGTGTGTGTATTGCGGGTGTGTACATGTGCGGGTGTGAACAAGTGCGGGTGTGCGAGACTTGGGAAGGGAAGGAGAGTTGAACACGAGGGATGGTTGCCCTATAGCTGGCACTCTCACTTTAAAGCTAATCCATACCTTCAGTGCCTTAAAGATCAGATGCTGCCTCTCACGTCATTCTCACCCCCCCCTCGACAACCTTCACCTCACCCCCACTACAGTAACACTACACCACCCCTCCACCACAGTAACACACTACACCACCCCACCACTACAGTAACACAGTACACCACCCACCACTACAGTAACACAGTACACCACCCCACCACCACAGTAACACAGTACACCACCCACCACTACAGTAACACAGTACACCACCCACCACTACAGTAACACACTACACCACCCACCACCACAGTAACACAGTACACCACCCACCACTACAGTAACACAGTACACCACCCCACCACCACAGTAACACACTACACCACCCACCACCACAGTAACACAGTACACCACCCACCACTACAGTAACACACTACACCACCCCCACCACAGTACACACTACACCACCCCACCACTACAGTAACACAGTACACCACCCACCACCACAGTAACACACCTACACACTACCCACCACCAGTAACACAGTACACCACCCACCACTACAGTAACCAGTACACCCCCCACCACCACAGTACACACGGTACCACCACCACACCACCCCCACACACGTAACCACAGTACACCACCCACCACTACAGTAACACAGTACACCACCCACCACCACAGTAACACAGTACACCACCCCACCACCACAGTAACACACTACACCACCCACCACCACAGTAACACAGTACACCACCCACCACTACAGTAACACACTACACCACCCACCACACAGTAACACACTACACCACCCACCACCACAGTAACACACTACACCACCCACCACTCACAGTACACCCCCCACAGACACCACCCACCACCACAGTAACACCAGTCACCACCCACCACCACAGTAACACACACCAGTACACCACCCACCACCACCAGTAACACACTACACCACCCACCACCACAGTAACACACTCACCACCCACCACACGTAACACACTACACCACCCACCACACAGTAACACATACACCACCCACCACCACAGTACACTACACCACCCACCCCACAGTACACACACGTACCACCCACCCACCACAGTACACACACACCACCCACCACCACAGTACACACTACACCACCCACCACCACAGTAACCACTACACCACCCACCACCATCAGTAACACACTCACCACCCACCACCACAGTGAACACACTACACCACCCCACCACCACAGTAACACCTACACCACCCACCACCACAGTAACCACTACACCACCCACCCACCACCACGTAACACTCACCACCCACCACCACAGTAACACACTACACCACCCACCACCACAGTAACACACTACACCACCCCCACCACAGTACACATACACCACCACCACCACAGTAACACACTACACCACCCACCACCACAGTAACTACACCCCCCACCACCCCCCCCCCACCACAGTAACACACTCACCACCCACCACCACGGTACACATCACCACCCACCACCACAGTACACACTCACCACCACCACCACAGTAACACACTACACCACCCACCACCACAGTAACACACTACACCACCCACCACCACAGTAACACACTACACCACCCACCACCACAGTAACACACTACACCACCCCACCACCACAGTAACACACTACACCACCCACCACCACAGTAACACACTACACCACCCACCACCACAGTACACACTACACCACCCACCACCAGTACACATACACCACCCACCACCACAGTACACACTACACCACCCACCACCACAGTAACACACTACACCACCCACCACCACAGTACACACTACACCACCCACCACCACAGTAACACACTCACCACCCACCACCACAGTACACACTACACCACCCACCACCACAGTAACACACTACACCACCCACCACCACAGTAACACACTACACCACCCACCACCACAGTAACACACTACACCACCCACCACCACAGTAACACACTACACCACCCACCACCACAGTAACACACTACACCACCCACCACCACAGTACACACTCACACCCACCACCACAGTAACACACTACACCACCCACCACCACAGTGAACCTCACCACCCACCACCACAGTACACACTCACCACCCACCACCACAGTAACACACTACACCACCCACCACCACAGTAACACACTACACCACCCACCACCACAGTAACACACTACACCACCCACCACCACAGTAACACACTACACCACCCACCACCACAGTAACACACTACACCACCCCACCACCACAGTAACACACTACACCACCCACCACCACAGTAACACACTACACCACCCACCACCACAGTAACACACTACACCACCCACCACCACAGTAACACACTACACCACCCACCACCACAGTAACACACTACACCACCCACCACCACAGTAACATCACCACCCACCACCAGTACACACTCACACCCACCACCACAGTAACACACTACACCACCCACCACCACAGTAACACACTACACCACCCACCACCACAGTAACACACTACACCACCCACCACCACAGTAACACACTACACCACCCACCACCACATCACAATACTTCACATTACATCTAACCACAATCCATTATTTTATTAACCATAAGATCCAGCGCTCACCCACACTCCACTCATCCAAGAGCATTTTGCAATGTTGCAGTAATTGAGAGAGACACGAGTGACCAGTTCTAAACCCATGGTGACCTGGGTTGTCTAACTGAATGCATGTGTTTAGCAATCTTGCTTCTTAAAACTCTTTTCAAACATTTTGATATTGTGGGACGTGAGTGCAATCATTCTACAGTTTTGCAATTGCTTTCCTACAAACTTTGTGGAGATTACTGTGGGATTACTCTTATGTCCAGACTTCGTCTCGATGTGGATTCCACGAGGAAGTAGATATGTCCAGACTTCGTCTCCTTGTGGATTCCACGAGGAAGTAGATATGTCCAGACTTCGTCTCCTTGTGGATTCCACGAGGAAGTAGATATGTCCAGACTTTAACATACCCACTACCTGACCACACACCGGTGATTACCTACTAGTAATTCTCTCACAACCTGACGTCCAGACAAGCTGTCTATTTGTCGACCAACTGTTCTGCTCATTACTTGACTAAATTTCATATCATAAATGACAAACAATTCGGACAAGTTGAGTAAGACACCTGCAACACCTGCAACACCTGCAACACCTGCAACACCTACAACACCTACTAGGTATCTTTATTGTCGAAACCTTTTTGTCCGCACATCAGCTTCTTCATTGTAGTACAATGTTGTCCAGAACCTCCACGACTACGGTGTTCTTCACAACAACTCCAAGGCCGAGGCACTGATTACCTCATCTTCTGTATATAGTTCTACTGTCTTCATATTATGTCCTAGAATTTGTATTGATAAAGCCACTGGTGGGCGAAACGTCTACAATAAAGATAGCCAGATGTTGCACATGTGTCTAATTTCATCAGACTTCTTCATTAGAACACCAGCGATTATAACAAGTAACAAGATAATTTTGAGATGACAAGTCCCTAGGCCATGACAAGGTTGTGGAGGGTTTTGTGTGTGTATACCTGACTTACTCTGTAATTACTGTCATTGTATTCACCTACAGCCTGCCAGTTCCCCACGCGTTCTGTCAAGTAAATAGTGACCACCTGCTCCACAGATGCATGTCAAAATTACACCTGTGTGCATACTTACCAGTGTGATGTCCTTGATGACACCTGGTTCCTGGTTCATTACCAGGATCGATGTTGCAGCGTAATTGGTCACTGAATCAAGCTGGGCTGCCACGAGGCAGCGGGAAAATGACACTTGACAAGCTTTAGATATTATTACTCACCTCACTTTCTCTGTACCAACTCCACATCAATCGGGGGTCCCTACCTGTCTCCCACAAAATAATGGAATGTAATCTAATTAATGAAGGTGAGAGAACTTTTACCTGACCCCTCAGGTATATTACTTAAGTTCTTATGAGAGAGGGTTTGCATTTGGGTGGTGAGGTAAGAGGGTTATGAAAGCTTATTCCTCGGGTAGCATTGAAAATGAGTTGGGCAAATATTTTTTGTTAGTGGGTTTGGGTTTGAGGACCTGCCTTGTGGTGCAGTAGGCCTGGTGCAGTAGGCCTGCTGCAGTGTTCCTCCTTGGAAAAATAAACACTTAAGCAGTAATACTGCTGGCTTAAGTCCAGAAAGTCCATTAATAATACTTCAATGAGTCTTGGTAGTGAATCATGCACATCACTGGACAGACGTTTGGAACGCACGTCAGATTAGCGACACCTGTCAATATTAATCCAGCTCACACATTGATAAACGAGACATTTGGGCAACATTTGGGTGTTTTTATTCTGGAAACCATTTGCCAGCCAGTGACTTCTTCAGTCCAATGCAGAGAAAGGTGGAAGACGAGGAGGAGTTTGAGGTAATCAGTCTGAGCATATATATACCCTCTGTGTCCATGTATAGTTTGTAAGGGCTTGACAAAGCTCCTGGAGAGCGAAACGTTGCCACAATAAAATGTCACATTAGTTGCATTTGTGTCCTTTTACTTAACAATCAGTCCGTCAGCCTGGAGTCAGTGTATCAAGATTGATTGTAGGTTTTCTAAGCCATTTATTCAGAACACACACTGTGATGTACACTGTGATATACACTGTGATGTACACTGATATACACTGTGATGTACACTGTAATGTACACTGATATACACTGTGATGTACACTGTGATATACACTGTGATGTACACTGTTTGGTACAAAACTGTAGAATGAGGTCCCAGGTATTCACTGGCCAAGCCTTTCAAGCGCCGGCAATGCCCTGGGACACTACTGTCCCAGGGCAACAGAGAGGGCTACTTAAGCACTATCAACATACCAGCACTTCAGTCACTACAACAATCATAAAACTCGTCAAGTTCCGAGATTTTACACAAATAACCCACACACTCCACCAACTGAACTATCCAAAGAGGATTAGACATGACACAAGGCACTTTAACATGACTAGAAAGAGCCGTTAAATCCCCTTATACCCCCACTTAACAGAGAGGAAATAACAGTTACACTGACCCCTGGATCAGGTAGCCACTCTACCCTGAGGCTTGGTCACAGACCGGGCTGTGAGGGCGTTGACCCCTGAAACCCTCTCCAGGTATACTCCTGGTAAGGGAAGAGGGGTAACAACCCTATCTCAGAATACTCTAACATTCGGCAGACATATATATATATATTAAAATATATATATATATATATATATATATATATATATATATATATATATATATATATATATATATATATATATATCACGCTACTATTAGGTTACATAATTATCCTTCAGTGCTAGTGAATATCTCTTGGTTCACTGAATTCACCAATTCCCCATGAATAATAATAATAATAATAATAATATTATTATTATTATTATTATTATTATTAGAGTACGAGGGTGAACGCAAGACGGCAGACTGCAAAAATTATACTTGCAAAAAAAAAAAAAAACACGTGGCACCAATCAACCTACCTGCAGGATGACTGCAACTGTGACCTCAATGTTGCAGGCTCAACACAGGTGTTGCACACTCAACTCAGCCTTACCTGCAAAAACAAAAACAAAATCATTACAATTCACCTCTAACCCACAGGGGTTCTTGATCCAAAGAGCTGGAGGTAGCCTCCCGTTCCTTGGATCAAAAATGACTGCCTCTCATCTTACAGGGGCTGTATCGCCCTTTAGGGTTGAGCACTTCCCAGTGAATAATAATATGTAAATAATAATTATATAATAACAATAATAATAATAATAAAAATGTTAGTAATTATTATTAATAATATGATAATGTTAATAATAATAATAATAATAATAATAATAATAATAATAATAATAATAATAATAATATACGAAGTGACCTAATGTGACCTTGACGTATGACCTGTGACCTTTAGGGCCAAAAGAGAGGTACCATGGCATGCCAAGGCCAGACACTATTTACAGTTTGAGTCAATGGTACCATCCCTCACAGAGATATGGTACACTCGCACATGCAAGCCAACACACCAGACTTTATGCTATTAACCTGAGATAGTAGACTATCCAGAGTGGTACTACCATCCTATATGTGTAACACACACACACACACACCAGGTAGTAGGTTGGTGAACAACAACCATACAGGATGGTACTGTCCTCCTGTTATATAAGTGTTTAACACACACACACACACACTTGGTAGTAGGTTGGTAGACAACCATCCAGGGAACTACTACCATCCTGTCATCTGTGTAAGACACGCACACCAGCTAGTAGGATGGCAGACTACAACCATCCAGTCATTCTGCCATACGAGTGTCAAATACATACCAGGTATGTACATGGGAGACGGAGACCAGAGGACTTGTAGTCCATGCCGAGCTTCTGTGTTGAGAGACACTATCTTGTACAAAATTAGGGACTTTCCTGTATTATCCTGGTGTTTGAGTCAAGGATAGGTGTGAGGGAAAAGTAGTTGTAAATAAGGTAACGGTTGTTCAGTCAGCCGGGAGCATTATTAACGAGTTACAGCCAGCAATTCCATCTAGCGGGCTGGAGCTAAACTCTTGTTCCCGGTTGTCTGAGGGTTTTTACTTTCTACTCCTGGTAGTATGACTCTTACCTGGTGTCGGTTGGGGAGTGGAAAGTCACTTCACCTTCACTCTTCTCCGAATCAGGTAAGGCGCTCTACCAGGAGTAGTTCTTTTGTTTGATTATTATGTTTTCTTTGGTTACCAGTAGTGACTTGGTCATCTTGAAACACCTTTTTCTATCTTAAATGTTTTAAGACTTATGGTAACCAGAATATTTTCTTTATTATCAGCTCTGCCGCTGGACTGGTTCTCCAGGACAGACGCATGACTTACGAGCAAGATTTTCCCTGGACTTAACGGGAATTCCACAACAACTCCTCTCTAGTTTCTAACTTGTGTGCGTTAGAGGGTGTTGCAGAAGATCTCATCTACCTTTGGATACCTACAGTGTGGTATTTCAACCTCGTGGTCCCAGGAGATTCACCATCTACTACGGAGACATACCACCTACAGAGAGACAACCATCATCTATTCTCCCCCTCTCCGGTTATTACCTCCTGTCTCACCAACAGACCTGAACCACAACGGATATATATCTTTTTTATTTCTATTTAATTTTATATTAAAATCCAGAAAAAAACATCTTATTATAAATATCCTACGGTTTACTATTCTTTATTAATTTTTCCATCTATATTTTGTTCAGGGGAAGGCGTTTCCCTGACAATAGGAAAGCAGAACCATCCTTTGAAATAGTCCCATTCTGTCATGTGTGAACCGGAAGACTGTTAAACGTTTTACACTCTGACAGGATTTCTTACCTCTTACCCCATAGCAGTGTAACATTCTTTGTTGATGACACCAGAATCTCTATGAGAGTGTCGTCCCTCGAAGACACAGTGAATCTTCAGGCGGATATAAATCAAGTCTTCCAGTGGACCTCAGACAACAATATGATGTTTAACAAGGACAAGTTTCACTTGCTCTGCTATGGAAGAATGGAGGAAATAAACACTGTAACAGAGTACAAGACAAACTCTAATTATTCAATAGTGAAAGTACCATGTGCGAGACTTAGGAGTAATGATGTAGGAAGATCTCACATTCAAGGATCACAACAATGTTGTTATTGCTACCACAAGGAAAATGATAGACAGGATAACTAGAACTTTCAAGACAAGAGATGTTGAGTCAGTGATGATATTCTTCAAGTCACTTGTTCTCTCCAGGCTGGAATACTGTTGTATACTGACCACCACCTTCAAGACAGACCAGATTACTAAGTTGGAAAACGTACACAGAACTTTCACTGTTCGTATTCACTCAGTCAAACATCTTAACTACTGGGAACACGAAGTCACTTCAACAGTATTCTTAGAAACGTAGGCGAGAAACTTAACATAATATACACCTGGAAAATCCTGGAGGAACTGATCCCAAATCTGAATACCGAAATTAATCCACATGACAACGATAAACTTGGCAGACAGTGGAAAAAAACTCCGAATAAACTAAGAGAATTTGATGAACATCAGAGGTCCCCGACTCTTCAACGCCCTTCCTCCGTGAATAAGGGCAATTACCCACAAACCTCTGGCTGTCTCAAAGAGCGAACTGGACAAGTTCCTCAAAACTGCCTGACCAGCCGGGCTGTGGTTTGTATGTTGGACTGTGTGCAGCCAGCAGTAATAGTCTGGTTGATTATGATCCACCAGGAGGCTTTGTCTGGGATAGGCTAGAGGGGCCACTGACCCCCAGAAACGTTCTTCAGGTATATTTCAGACACCCCTGAAAGATATATACCCTTCATTGGGTTAGTTATATTTTCTTCACAAAGCGGAGTCTCCCACTGAGGTATGGTGACCCATAAAAAAAAAAAAAAGATTAACCATCATTCATTAAACAGCAGTCTTTCCAGAGATATACTGACATCTCACTTCAGATGGCCCTCTGATCTGCAACATCCCATCCAGAGTGCAGACAGTACTTCCCACCTCCAGGACTCGAGGCCATCTAACCGGTTTCCCTGAATCCCTTCAGGTTACCCTGCTCACACTCCAACAGAACGTCAAACCTTGAAAGCCTACACTCACTCAGATCTACTAGCGCTGTAGCGCTCAAAAACCTCTCAACTCCCATCTTTACTCTGTATATCAAATACAATCAGTGAGAGAGACAAAGACAGCGAATCACAGGGGTGATCGTGGAAGACTCAACTAGCAGACACCAGACACACACGAGGCAGACACCAGACACACTTGGCAGACACCAGACACACTTGGCAGACACCAGACACACACGAGGCAGACACCAGACACACACGTGGCAGACACCAGACAAGTGTGGCAGACACCAAACACACGTGGCAGACACCAGACACACGTGGCAGACACCAGACACACGTGGCAGACACCAGACACACGTGTGGCAGACACCAGACACACGTGTGGCAGACACCAGACACACGTGTGGCAGACACCAGATCACGTGTGCAGACACCAGACACACGTGGCAGACACCAGACACACGTGTGGCAGACACCAGACACACGTGTGGCAGACACCAGACACACGTGTGGCAGACACCAGACACACGTGTGGCAGACACCAGACACACGTGTGGCAGACACCAGACACACGTGTGGCAGACACCAGACACACGTGTGGCAAACATCAAACACACGTGGCAGACACCAGACACACGTGGCAGACACCAGATACACGTGACAAACACCAGACACACGTGTGGCAGATGCCAGATACACATGTGGCAAACACCAGACACACGTGGCAAACACCAGATACACGTGTGGCAAACACCATACGTGTGGCAGATGCAAGACATATGTGTGGCACACACCGGACACGTGTGGCAGACATCAGACACATGTGGCAGACACCAGACACACGCGTGGCAGACACCAGACACAGGGATGGCAGACACCAGACACAGGGATGGCAGACACCAGACACAGGGATGGCAGATACCAGACACAGGGATGGCAGACACCAGACACAGGTATAGCAGACACCAGACACACTCGTGGCAGACATCAAACACACGTGTAGCAGACACCAGACACAGGGATGGCAGACACAGGGATGGCAGACACAGGGATGGCAGACACAGGGATGGCAGACACAGGGATGGCAGACACAGGGATGGCAGACACAGGGATGGCAGACACAGGGATGGCAGACACCAGACAAAGGCGTGGCAGGTTCAACATGTCGTGGGCTCTGGCTGTTAAAGTGTCAAACATAAATCAAAACAGAGCTGAATGCTGAGAAAACAATAAATTGTCTTGGGTGATTCCAGCTCCCTGGTTCGTGAAGGATACCTCAAGGACGTTTCCGGGGGCCAATGTCCCCGCGGCCAGGTCCATGACCAGGCCTCCTGGTGGATCAGGGCCTGATAAACCAGGCTGTTCCTGCTGGCCGCACGCAGTACAAAGTACGAACCACGGCCTGGCTGATCAGTAATTGATTTAAAGAGCTTGTACAGTTTCTGGAATCAATATAATTGCAGTTTTGTATTTTCTTAGCTTATAAACATGGTTTCTCAGGTGTGGATTCCATTCTGGTGTTTTAAGACGGGTCAAACATGGTTTCTCAGGTGTGGATTCCATTCTGGTGTTTTAAGACGGCTCAAACACACCTTGATTACACTCTCTTCAAGGAGTCTACATTAAGGTTTCTGAGAGCAATTCTAAAATTTCTTGACCTGGTATTTTCTTAATTACCACATCTGCTGTTTCCCACCAAGGTAGGGTGGCCCCGAGAAAGAAAAACGTTCACCATCATTCACTCCATCACTGTCTTGCCAGAGGCGTGCTTACACTTCAGAGTGCCGACACTGTACTCCTCATCTCCAGGACTCAAGTCCGGCCTGCCGGTTTCCTTGAATCCCTTCATAAATGTTATCTTGCTCACACTCCAACTGCACGTCAAGTCCTAAAAACCATTTGTCTCCATTCACTCCTATCTAATACGCTCACACATTCTTGCTGGAAGTCCAAGCCCCTCGCACACAAACCCTTCTTGACCCCCCTCCCTCCAACCATTCTTAGGCCGACCCTTACCCCCCCTTCCCTCCATTACAGATTTATACACTCTGGAAGTCATTCTAGTTTGTTCCATCCTCTCTAAATGTCCGAACCACCTCAACAACCCCTCCTCAACCCTCTGGATAATAGTTTGGTAATCCCGCACCTCCTAATTTCCAAACTACGGATTCTCTGCATTATATTCACACCACACATTGCCCTCAGACACGACATCTCCACTGCCTCCAGCCTTCTCCTTGTTGCAACATTCACAACCCATGCTTCACACCCATATAAGAGCGTTGGTGTAACTATACTCTCATACATTCCCCTCTTTGCTTCCATGGATAATGTTCTTTGTCTCCAAAGACTTCCCAGTGCACCAATCACCTTTTTTCCCTGTTGCAGTTGGTGGTTCGCTGGCCTACATAACAATCACAGCTTACTTGATCTGGCATTTGGAGGAGATAGTGATCCAGTTTCAACTTAAAGACGTCTACACTTATTCTCACATTATTAATGGCATCTGCTGGTAGCAGGTCGAAGAGTCTTGGACCCCTCACGGTGCCCCTGCTTTTCATTGGGTCAATTTTACACTTACTCCCAGATCTCTCACTCCAGTATATTGTTATGATAGTGTGCAGACCTGGGAACTTGCTTTTAAGTAACCTTCATGCATATATTATTGTCTCTCTCTCCTTCGCTCCAGAACTTTCATTTGTTTCCCATAGTTTAAATGGCTTATTGACTCTGTACTAGTAGTAAACGACCTCTATACATTTTGAGCTCTGCTAATTCTCCTGGTTTGAAGGATGCTGTGATAACAGCTCGATTCCTAGCGCACTTAGCTCACACACTTAGGTCTGTGGTTCAAGCCCCGGTACGGGTGGAAACATTAGGACGTGTTTCCTTAAAATACCTGCTGTCCATATTCATCTATCAGTAAAATGGGTACCTGGGTGTTAGTGGACAGGTGTGGGTCGCATCCTGGGACAAAACTGACCTAACTTGCGGGAAATGCTCATCATAACAAGGGTCTTTCTATATAGTAGTATGTCATTGATGTCAACTATGGTCTGTATACCTTGTACATGTACTGGTAGAAATAAAGGTTATTATTATTATTATTATTATTATTATTATTATTATTATTATTATTATAGGCGGGGGAGCTCAGGTAATCTGAAAAAATAACATAATTGTCATTGTTTGTGTTGTTTTGCAGACTGTCATCATCCACTCTGGCATTTTTATTATGTTTGTTGTATTTGTCTTATTTTGGTCTCTTAATGAAAGGTCACGTGACATTATGAACAAATATTTCTCCTCTACCTTACGTTTTATAAGATGGTATAAGTTTTTTCTAGCTTGTGCTAGTTTTATAAGATGGTCTGTGTGTTCTCTAGCTTGTGCTAGTTTTATAAGATGGTTTAAGTGTTTTCTAGCTTGTGCTAGTTTTATAAGATGGTTTAAGTGTTTTCTAGCTTGTGCTAGTTTTATAAGATGGTTTAAGTGTTTTCTAGCTTGTGCTAGTTTTATAAGATGGTATAAGTGTTTTCTAGCTTGTGCTAGTTTTATAAGATGGTATAACTGTTTTCTACCTTGTGCTAGTTTTATAAGATGGTATAAGTGTTTTCTAGCTTGTGCTAGTTTTATAAGATGGTTTAAGTGTTTTCTAGCTTGTGCTAGTTTTATAAGATGGTTTAAGTGTTTTCTAGCTTGTGCTAGTTTTATAAGATGGTATAAGTGTTCTCTAGCTTGTGCTAGTTTTATAAGATGGTCTGAGTGTTCTCTAGCTTGTGCTAGTTTTATAAGATGGTTTAAGTGTTCTCTAGCTTGTGCTAGTTTTATAAGATGGTTTAAGTGTTTTCTAGCTTGTGCTAGTTTTGTGTTCTCTATTCTTGAAATTTTTCGCCTCTGTACCTGTTACATTAATTTGTCCAGTGGACTACTTTATTCTTATACCTTTGAATTTATTCTGGTCACGGACCTGGCTGCGGGGGCGCTGAGCCCCCAACCCCCCTCCAGGTATATTCCTCCAGGTGTATCTTTCTATTTATTATTTTCTTATATTTTTATATTCATTCTTTATTCTTAAATATTTGTATTTATTCTGTCTTTATTCTTAAATATTTGTATTTATTCTGTCTTTATTCTTAAATATTTGTATTTATTGTCTTTATTCTTAAATATTTGTATTTATTCTGTCTTTATTCTTAAATATTTGTATTTATTCTGTCTTTATTCTTAAATATTTGTATTTATTCTGTCTTTACTAAGACGACTTTCATACATATCTGGCATCGTTTATAAAGAATAATAAGGTGTGGCGAGTGTTTTGATCTGTGTCTACTACAAGAGGAAGAAACAGTGGAGGTGTCAGGACACTACCTTGGGGTACTGGACTTTCTACTTTCCCAGGAAACAGTGGAGGTGCCAGGACACTACCTTGGGGTACTGGACTTTCTACTTTCCCAGGAAACAGTGGAGGCGCCAGGACACTACCTTGGGGTACTGGCCTTTCTACTTTCCCAGGAAACAGTGGAGGTGCCAGGACACTACCTTGGGGTACTGGACTTTCTACTTTCCCAAGAAACAGTGGAGGCGCCAGGATACTCCCTTGGGGTACTGGACTTTCTACTTTCCCAGGAAACAGTGGAGGTGCCAGGATACTCCCTTGGGGTACTGGACTTTCTACTTTCTCAGGAAACAGTGGAGGTGCCAGGACACTGCCTTGGGGTACTGGACTTTCTACTTTCCCAGGGAAAATATCTTATGAGAAAAAAAACAGATATTTTTTTTATTATTTTCACGTTTTTTTCATTATTTTTCTACAATTTTCGGAATATTTCCTATGTATTTGGAGGAAAAATTTATTAGCTCGGTTGGTAGCACACTCAGCTCACACACAGAGTGTCCGTGGTTCGATCCTCGGTACGGGTGGAAACACTAGGAGCGTGTTTTATTAAGATACCTGCTGTCCCTGTTCACCTAGCAGTAAGTAGGTACCTAGTCATCTTACATCTGCTGTCCTTGTTCATCTAGGGGTAAGTAATCACCTAGGTGTTAGTCAACTAGTGTGGGTCGCATCCTGGGGACAAGATTAACCTAAGTTGTGGGAAATGATCTGCATAATATAGTGATACAGTATATCACTGATGTCAGCTATGGTCTGTATAAGTTGTATCATGTACTTATAGAAATAAAGATTATTATTATTATTATTATTATTATTATTAGTGTTCTATTTGGAATCCCTTGTTTGTATACACGAAAAAACAATAGCTAATAATGAAATCTATCAGCCTGGGCTGGGAGACCTCGGTAGGGTGATGAGGATACGAAGATAATGGAAGAAAGAGGAAGGGGAGAAGGAGGAGGGGAAATGGAGAAGCAAACGAAAAGGGAAGGAAGGAAGGAGGTAGGGCAAGAGGTTGAGAAGTCATGAGTAGGCCGTGAGGGTGTTGAATCAGGATGAACACACCATAACAACACAATAACACTACCACCATAACATTACCAAGTGCCCTCCACCAACCTCCATAACACAAGTTATTACCTCGTAACTTGTCCCTCCTCCTCCTTGTAGGACCTCCACTACTCCTCCTTGTAAGACCTCCACTACTCCTCCTTGTAAGACCTCCACTACTCCTTGTAAGACCTCCACTACTCCTCCTTGTAAGACCTCCACTACTCCTCCTTGTAAGACCTCCACTACTCCTTGTAAGACCTCCACTACTCCTCCTTGTAAGACCTCCACTACTCCTCCTTGTAAGACCTCCACTACTCCTCCTTGTAAGACCTCCACTACTCCTCCTTGTAAGACCTCCACTACTACTCCTTGTAAGACCTCCACTACTCCTCCTTGTAAGACCTCCACTACTCCTCCTTGTAAGACCTCCACTACTCCTCCTTGTAAGACCTCCACTACTCCTCCTTGCTAAGACCTCCCTCTCCTCCTTGTAAGACCTCCACTATCCTCCTTGTAAGACCTCCACTACTCCTCCTTGTAAGACCTCCACTACTCCTCCTTGTAAGACCTCCACTACTCCTCCTTGTAAGACCTCCACTACTCCTCCTTGTAAGACCTCCACTACTCCTCCTTGTAAGACCTCCACTACTCCTCCTTGTAAGACCTCCACTACTCCTCCTTGTAAGACCTCCACTACTCCTCCTTGTAAGACCTCCACTACTCTCCTTGTAGACCTCCACTACTCCTCCTTGTAAGTCCTCCACTACTCCTTGTAAGACCTCCACTACTACTCCTTGTAAGACCTCCACTACTACTCCTTGTAAGACCTCCACTACTCCTCTTTGTAAGACCTCCACTACTCCTCCTTGTAAGACCTCTCTCCTCTTGTAGTCCACTACTCCTTCCTCTCTTGTAAGACCTCCACTACTCCTCCTTGTAAGACCTCCACTACTCCTCCTTGTAAGACCTCCACTACTCCTCCTTGTAAGACCTCCACTTCTCCTTGTAAGACCTCCACTACTTCCTTGTAAGACCTCCACTACTCTCTTGTAAGACTCTCTTACTATTTTGTGACTCCTCTCTCCTTGTAAGACCTCCACTACTCATCTCCTTGTAAGACCTCCACTACTACTCCTTGTAAGACCTCCACTACTACTCCTTGTAAGACCTCCACTATTACGCCTTGTAAGACCTCCACTACTCCTCCTTGTAAGACCTCCACTACTCCTTGTAAGACCTCCACTACTCCTCCTTGTAAGACCTCCACTACTCCTCCTTGTAAGACCTCCACTACTCTCCTTGTAAGACCTCCACTACTACTCCTTGTAAGACCTCCACTACTCTCCTTGTAAGACCTCCACTCCCCCTTGAACCTCATACTCTCCTTGTAAGACCTCCACTACTCCTCCTTGTAAGACCTCCACTACTCCTCCTTGTAAGACCTCCACTACTCCTCCTTGTAAGACCTCCACTACTCCTCCTTGTAAGACCTCCACTACTCCTCCTTGTAAGACCTCACTCTCCTCCTTGTAAGACTCTCCACTACTCCTTGAAGACTCTCCACTCTTCCTCTTGTAAGACCTCCACTACTCCTCCTTGTAAGACTCCACTACTCTCCTTGTAAGACTCCACTACTCCTCCTTGTAAGACTTCCACTACTCCTCTTGTAAGACTCTACTACTCCTCCTTGTAAGACTCCATCTATACTCCTTGTAAGACCTCCACTACTCCTCCTGTAAGACTCCACTACTCTCCTTGTAAGACTCTCCATCTACTCCTCTCTTGTAAGACTCCTCTCTTCCTTGAAGACCTCACTACTCCTCCTTGTAAGACCTCCATTACTCCTTCCTTGTAAGACCTCCACTACCTCCTGTAAGACCTCTACTCTTCTCCTTGTAAGACTCCACTACTCCTCCTTGTAAGACCTCCACTACTTTCCTTGTAAGACCTCACTACTCTCCTGAGACTCACTACTCTCCTTGTAAGACCTCCACTACTCCTCTGTAGATTCCTCTTCTCTGTAAGACTCCACTACCTTGAAACCTCACTATCTCTTTGTAGCCTCCACTACTCTCTTGCTAAGACTCACTACTCTCTGTAGACTCCTTGCTCCTCCTAAGACTCCACTCTCTCCTTGTAAGACCTCTCTACTCCTCTCTAGCACTCCTCACTACTCCTTGAAGCCTCACTACTACTCCTTGTAGCCTCCACTCTCCTCTCTGTAAGACCCTCTGCACAGTTCCTTCCTTGTCGACTCTCATTCTCCTCCTGTGCTACCTCATCTCCTCCTGCTGAGTTCACTCTCTCTGTGCTGTCCTCCTGTGCTAAGACTCACTACTCCTGCAAGGTACTCCATACTCCTGTAAGCTCCACATCACCCACTCTGTAAGTCACTACTCTGTCTCCTAGGCTCCACTAGCATCACTCTCCTGCAAGCTTCCTACTCTCTTAGCTCTCTCCACTACACACCTCCTGTAAGCTTCACTACTCTCTGTGCACCTTCTCCACTACTGTAACACCACTTCCTGCTGCTAAGCTCTACTCTCTCTCTGGTGTAGCCCGCACACACTCCTGAAGCTCTCATCTCCTCTGTGACTCCACACTATCTGTAACTCACTACTACCTTGTAAGCTCACTACTCCTGTCCACCCAGTAAGCACACTCTACTGCTTCTTCTAGCATACTCTCCTGGCTGCTCTACTCCTGCTCCTACTCCTGCTCCATCCTGCTCTACTTCTCAGACTGCTGCTCTCCTACCCGTCCTGCTGTCCTACTCTGCTGCTGCTCCTTGTCTCTCCACCCTACTCCTGCTTCTTCTCTTCTCTGCTGCTCCACTCCAGCACACCCATCCTGGCAGTTCACTACTCTCTGGTCTCCTGGTGCTCCACCAGCATCACACACTCCTGGCAAGTTCACTACTCTCTGCGGTCTCCTGTGTCCACACCAGCAACACCACTCCTGCAAGCTGTCACTACTCTCTGGGTCTCCTGGTGCTCCACACCAGCACACACCACTCTGGCGTTCACTACTCCTGCTCCTGGTGCTCCCACAGCAACACACCTCCTGGCAAGTTCTACTCTTGCTGGGTCTCCTGGTGCTCCACACCAGCACACACTCCTGGCAGTCACTACTTCTGCTCCTGGTGCTCCACCAGCACCTACTCCTGCATGTTACTGCTTCTGGGTCTCCTGTCTCCCCCGCAACACCCTCCTGGCAGGTCACTACTCTCTGGCTCCTGGTGCTCCACACCAGCACACACACTCCTGGCAAGGTTCACTACTCTGCTGGTACTCCTGGTGCTCCACACCAGCAACTACCTCCTGGCATAGTTCCACTCTCTCTGGTCTCCTGCTGCTCCACACCAGCAACACCCTCCTGGCAAGGTTCACTACTCTCTGGGGTCTCCTGGTGCTCCACACCAGCAACACACACTCCTGGCAAGGTTCACTACTCTCTGGGGTCTCCTGGTGCTCCACACCAGCAACACACACTCCTGGCAAGGTTCACTACTCTCTGGGGTCTCCTGGTGCTCCACACCAGCAACACACCCTCCTGGCAAGGTTCACTACTCTCTGGGGTCTCCTGGTGCTCCACACCAACAACACACACTCCTGGCAAGGTTCACTACTCTCTGGGGTCTCCTGGTGCTCCACACCAGCAACACACACTCCTGGCAAGGTTAACTACTCTCTGGGGTCTCCTGGTGCTCCACACCAGCAACACACACTCCTGGCAAGCTTCACTACTCTCTGGGGTCTCCTGGTGCTCCACACCAGCAACACACCCTCCTGGCAAGGTTCACTACTCTCTGGTGTCTCCTGGTGCTCCACACCAGCAACACACTCCTGGCAAGCTTCACTACTCTCTGGGGTCTCCTGGTGCTCCACACCAGCAACACACAATCCTGGCAAGCTTCACTACTCTCTGGGGTCTCCTGGTGATCCACACCAACAACACACTCCTGGCAAGCTTCACTACTCTCTGGGGTCTCCTGGTGCTCCACACCAGCAACACACACTCCTGGCAAGCTTCACTACCTCTGGGGTCTCCTGGTGCTCCACACCATCAACACACTCCTGGCAAGCTTCACTACTCTTGGGGTCTCCTGGTGCTCCACACCAACAACACACTCCTGGCAAGCTTCACTACTCTCTGTGGTCTCCTGGTGCTCCACACCAGCAACACACACTCCTGGCAAGCTTCACTACTCTCTGGGGTCTCCTGGTGCTCCACACCAACAACACACTCCTGGCAAGCTTCACTACTCTCTGGGATCTCCTGGTGCTCCACACCAACAACACACACTCCAGGCAAGCTTCACTACTCTCTGGGATCTCCTGGTGCTCCACACCAACAACACACTCCAGGCAAGCTTCACTACTCTCTGGGATCTCCTGGTGCTCCACACCAACAACACACTCCAGGCAAGCTTCACTACTCTCTGGGGTGTCCTGGTGCTCCACACCAGCAACACACTCCTGGCAAGCTTCACTACTCTCTGGGGTCTCCTGGTGCTCCACACCAACAACACACACTCCGCAAGCTTCACTACTTCTGGGATCTCCTGGTGCTCCACACCAACAACACAACTCCAGGCAAGCTTCACTACTCTCTGGGATCTCCTGGTGCTCCACACCAACAACACATCCAGGCAAGCTTCACTACTTCTGGGGTGTCCTGGTGCTCACACCAGCAACACACACTCCTGGCAAGCTTCACTACTCTCTGGGGTCTCCTGGTGCTCCACACCAGCAACACAATCCTGGCAAGCTTCACTACTCTCTGGGGTCTCCTGGTGCTTCACACCAGCAACACACACTCCTGGAAAGCTTCACTACTCTCTGGGGTCTCCTGGTGCTCCACACCAGCAACACACACTCCTGGCAAGCTTCACTACTCTCTGGGGTCTCCTGGTGCTCCACACCAGCAACACACTCCTGGCAAGGTTCACTACTTTCTGGGGTCTCTTGGTGCTCCACACCAGCAACACACACTCCTGGCAAGCTTCACTACTCTCTGGGGTCTCCTGGTGCTCCACACCAGCAACACACACTCCTGGCAAGCTTCACTACTCTCTGGGGTCTCCTGGTCCTCCACACCAGCAACACACTCCTGGCAAGCTTCACTACTCTCTGGGGTCTCCTGGTGCTCCACACCAGCAACACACTCCTGGCAAGCTTCACTACTCTCTGGGGTCTCCTGGTGCTCCACACCTGCAACACACACTCCTGGAAAGCTTCACTACTCTCTGGGGTCTCTTAGTGCTCCACACCAGCAACACACATTCCTGGCAAGCTTCACTACTCTCTGGGATCTCCTGGTGCTCCACACCAGCAACGCACAATCCTGGCAAGCTTCACTACTCTCTGGGGTCTCCTGGTGCTCCACACCAGCAACACACACTCCTGGCAAGCTTCACTATTCTCTGGGGTCTCCTGGTGCTCCACACCAGCAACACGCAATCCTGGCAAGCTTCACTACTCTCTGGGGTCTCCTGGTGCTCCACACCAGCAACACACAATCCTGGCAAGCTTCACTACTCTCTGGGGTCTCCTGGTGCTCCACACCAGCAACACACACTCCTGGCAAGCTTCACTACTTCTGGGTCTCCTGGTGCCCACACCAGCAACACACAATCCCCCCCCCCCCCCCCCCCCCCCCCCCCCCCCCCCCCCCCCCCCCCCCCCCCCCCCCCCCCCCCCCCCCCCCCCCCCCCCCCCCCCCCCCCCCCCCCCCCCCCCCCCCCCCCCCCCCCCTGGTGCTCCACACCAACAACCACATCCTGGCAAGCTTCACTACTCTCTGGGGTCTCCTGGTGCTCCACACCAGCAACACAACTCCTGGCAAGCTTCACTACTTCTGGGTCTCCTGGTGCTCCACACCAGCAACACACATCCTGGCAAGCTTCACTACTCTCTGGGGTCTCCTGGTGCTTCCACCAGCCAACACACACTCCTGGCAAGCTTCACTACTCTCTGGGGTCTCCTGGTGCTCCACACCAACAACACACTCCTGGCAAGCTTAACTACTTCTGGGGTCTCTGGTGCTCCACACCAACAACACACTCCTGGCAAGCACACTCCTGGCAAGCTTCACTACTCTTTGGGGTCTCCTGGTGCTCCACACCAACAACACACACTCCTGGCAAGCTTCACTACTCTCTGGGGTCTCCTGGTGCTCCACACCAGCAACACACACTCCTGGCAAGCTTCACTACTCTCTGGGGTCTCCTGGTGCTCCACACCAGCAACACACCCTCCTGGCAAGCTTCACTACTCTCTGGGGTCTCCTGGTGCTCCACACCAGCAACACACACTCCTGGCAAGCTTCACTACTCTCTGGGGTCTCCTGGTGCTCCACACCAGCAACACACCCTCCTGGCAAGCTTCACTACTCTCTGGGGTCTCCTGGTGCTCCACACCAACAACACACACTCCTGGCAAGCTTCACTACTCTCTGGGGTCTCCTGGTGCTCCACACCAACAACACACACTCCTGGCAAGCTTCACTACTCTCTGGGGTCTCCTGGTGCTCCACACCAACAACACACAATCCTGGCAAGCTTCACTACTCTCTGGGGTCTCCTGGTGCTCCACACCAGCAACACACCCTCCTGGCAAGCTTCACTACTCTCTGGGGTCTCCTGGTGCTCCACACCAGCAACACACACTCCTGGCAAGCTTCACTACTCTCTGGGGTCTCCTGGTGCTTCACACCAACAACACACACTCCTGGCAAGCTTCACTACTCTCTGGGGTCTCCTGGTGCTCCACACCAACAACACACCCTCCTGGCAAGCTTCACTACTCTCTGGTGTCTCCTGGTGCTCCACCAGCAACACACACTCCTGGCAAGCTTCACTACTCTCTGGGGTCTCCTGGTGCTCCACACCAACAACACACACTCCTGGCAAGCTTCACTACTCTCTGGGGTCTCCTGGTGCTCCACACCAACAACACACACTCCTGGCAAGCTTCACTACTCTCTGGTGTCTCCTAGTGCTCCACACCAGCAACACACACTCCTGGCAAGCTTCACTACTCTCTGGGGTCTCCTGGTGCTCCACACCAGCAACACACTCCTGGCAAGCTTCACTACTCTCTGGGGTCTCCTGGTGCTCCACACCAACAACACACACTCCTGGCAAGCTTCACTACTCTCTGGGGTCTCCTGGTGCTCCACACCAACAACACACACTCCTGGCAAGCTTCACTACTCTCTGGGGTCTCCTGGTGCTCCACACCAGCAACACACCCTCCTGGCAAGCTTCACTACTCTCTGGGGTCTCCTGGTGCTCCAAACCAACAACACACACTCCTGGCAAGCTTCACTACTCTCTGGGGTCTCCTGGTGCTCCACACCAACAACACACACTCCTGGCAAGCTTCACTACTCTCTGGGGTCTCCTGGTGCTCCACACCAACAACACACTCCTGGCAAGCTTCACTACTCTCTGGGGTCTCCTGGTGCTCCACACCAACAACACACACTCCTGGCAAGCTTCACTACTCTCTGGGGTCTCCTGGTGCTCCACACCAACAACACACACTCCTGGCAAGCTTCACTACTCTCTGGGGTCTCCTGGTGCTCCACACCAACAACACACACTCCTGGCAAGCTTCACTACTCTCTGGGGTCTCCTGGTGCTCCAAACCAACAACACACACTCCTGGCAAGCTTCACTACTCTCTGGGGTCTCCTGGTGCTCCACACCAGCAACACACACTCCTGGCAAGCTTCACTACTCTCTGGGGTCTCCTGGTGCTCCACACCAGCAACACACACTCCTGGCAAGCTTCACTACTCTCTGGGGTCTCCTGGTGCTCCACACCAACAACACACACTCCTGGCAAGCTTCACTACTCTCTGGGGTCTCCTGGTGCTCCACACCAACAACACACACTCCTGGCAAGCTTCACTACTCTCTGGGGTCTCCTGGTGCTCCAACCACAACACACACTCCTGGCAAGCTTCACTACTCTCTGGGGTCTCCTGGTGCTCCACACCAACAACACCCTCCTGGCAAGCTTCACTACTCTCTGAGCTGCGAGGATAATTTACTTTCTGTGATTTTTGTTTTATTTTCAAAATTTATCTTCTTCCTGTGAAGGAAAATGGTCGATATAGTAGGTGAAATATGTTTGCAAGACCTAATTATCTGTACCTCTTTAAATTACCATTATTAGGAACACTGATACCTTATACCCAACACCTGAATACTGTCAGCAGGTACTGAAGTTTCTTATGCATTACTGAAGTTCACCTGAACATAGTTTCTGCAGACAACGCCCCCGCGGCCCCAGACTAGATCTGATGGCTAACCTGGTCAACCAGGCTGTTGGTGTTAGCAGCACGCAGTCCAACGTATGCACCACAGCCTGGGTAATCAGGAACTGACTTGAGTTACCTCTTGAAGACAGCTAAGAATGTGTTGGTTATCCCTCTCATGTATCCCCCTTAATGTATCTCTCAGTGCATTCGTGAGGGTTTACAGCACCGTCTGCCAGGCCTCTCTCCACTGCGCTACCCGGCACCCCGACGCTATTACGAAAGTTTGGGGGGTGAGAAAGGGTAGGAGGTGCAGCGTAAGGGAATGGTGGAGGGGTAGGGAGAGAGGTAGGGGTGAGGGGAGAGAGGTAGGGGTGATCAGGTCAGGGGGGGTATTGTTTACCTTCTCTGAGGGATTTGGCTACACGCAATCACCCCTATCATCATCCCCTCCCCATCATATTCCCCTCCCCCTCATTCTCAAACCCTCCTCCCTTCACCCCTAACTCCCCCTCCCTCCATCCCTTTCTTTTCTCTCCCTCCTTCCCCTCACTTCTTCGTTTTTCCTCCCTCTCTCTTCCTCCTTCCATATTGTTCACTCTCTGCCACCCTGCTACCTGTGTCACACCTGTGTCACACCTGTCATACCTGTGTCACACCTATCATACCTGTGTCACACCTGTCATACCTGTGTCACATCTGTCATACCTGTCACACCTGTCATACCTGTGTCACACCTGTCATACCTGTGTCACACCTGTCATACCTGTCACACCTGTCATGCCTGTGTCACAGCTGTGTCACACCTGTCATACCTGTGTCACACCTGTGTCACACCTGTCATACCTGTGTCACACCTGTCATACCTGTGTCACACCTGTCATACCTGTGTCACACCTGCGTCATAATTATGTCACACCTGTCATACCTGTGCCATACCTGTGTCATAATTGTGTCACACCTGTTTCAACTACCACTACTACTATTACAACTACTACTATTACAATTACCACTACTACAACTACTACTACTATTGCAACTACTACAACTACCACTATTACTGCTACAACTACCACTACTACTGCTACAACTACCACTATTATTACAACTACCACTACTACAACTACAACTATTATTACAACTACCACTATTATTACAACTACCACTACTACTACAACTACCACTACTACAACTACCACTACTACAACTACTACTACAACTACTACTACTACTACAACTACCACTATTATTACAACTACCACTACTACTACAACTACCACTACTACTACAACTACCACTACTACTACAACTACCACTACTACAACTACCACTACTACTACTATTACATTAACTGATGTGGTGGAGGCCCTGGGAAGGAAAATAAGAGGGAAATAATGGTAGGAATCCCACTTACCCTAAGATTTACTAAGGCAAATTAAGGTTTACAAAGGAAATTACTAACAATAAAACTCTGGCCAAAGCAGCACAACGAGCTGACATTATCATAATTATAAGGTGTCTTATTATTTATGGCACCAGATACACACAACCAACACAGCTCCTAACCCTCAGGTTCGGGTTGCAACCCTGGGTGAGGGGAGACGACTAACTTCAACTTCTAACTCTTGCCTGAAGACGGACTCAGATACACACCGAAATATTCAGATTATATGTATGTATATATATATATATATATATATATATATAAGGCAAACACATGTTATTACTATAATTTAAATGTGATGCTAATCCTACTTTATAATTTAAAAGTGAAGTTATTGTGTTTAAAGGTAACATTAAAGAACGATTTAGAGCGTCACGAAGCTCCATTTAGAGGCTGTGATGCTAACATAACTCTTGATGACTCTCTAGCATGGTACACTCTGCGTGGTGATGGTGGTGATGATGGTGGTGATGATGGTGATGATGATGGTGATGATGATGGTGATGATGGTGATGATGATGGTGATGATGATGGTGGTGGTGGTGATGATGGTGATGATGATGATGGTGATGATGATGGTGGTGATGATGATGGTGGTGGTGATGATGGTGGTGATGATGGTGATGATGATGGTGATGATGATGGTGGTGATGATGGTGATAGTGGTTGTTACAAAATGACACGATATCTATTAGTAATAGACATCTCTAGTGAACACTAGAAAGGATAGCCCTTCTAGCATCCAGCCTGTTACTGGGCTTTTGCAACAAAGTCAGTATCCTGGTCCAGTTATCCGATATATTCAATAAGCTCCAAGAAGATTACAACTGGTAGGGTACTAACCAAAGCATAAGATTTAATATGTTTATTAACAAAGTTAGGGTCTAGGGTTTCAAAGTAAATAAATGTACATATGATCAGGATGTTCATTAAGTAATGCATTAGAAGGTTAATTAGGTTAGCTCCTACACTGCTCTCATATACCATAAGGCTGTGCTGAGGGCACTTATATCCAAATGACTCTGAAGTACCATCAGGTACAATGTCAGTAATTACAATAATGCAGATATATGCAAATAAGAATAAATGTGTGTATGAGTGATCTCCAGGTAACTCTTAAGACTCGACTCAACCAGTGTCCGACTGAACTTCTCATAAGCTAGCTTCTCTAACAAACTGACAATCAGAACAGCTTGATTGACCAGTAAAATGACCAATTCGCAGAACAGCAATATAACAAGCAACAGCAACACAGCGTCAGGAACCAGGAGATAGAAAATCGACCCTAACTGGGGACCATCAATAGATCCTCCAAAACAGTCACAAAACTCCCTTTCTACTGAAGCTAGGTTCAGCATAAACAATCCCAAACTGTGACGGTGCACAGATGCCTTATCTAATTAGGTCAGGAGCTGTAGCTAGAGACCTGAGTTATCTCAGTGTCAATGTGACACACAACCCAGAAAAAACGTCGAAAATCACTGTCTAGTCTATCCTCTGTGAACAGAGTTCTGAGAAGTATGTTTCGTCTCACCACCGAATACATACTCTACCCAAACAGAGTCTAAATGGCGAGAAAACAAGCAGAGACAGGAGAGAGAGGTGTTGACTCAACGATGTCCAGCTGCGTAGTGCTCTGGAGCAAGGAGCAGCAGCCACCCACCTCAGGTGGAATCACGTGACAAGCGTAGTGTCATAATCGGTAGTTTGCCAACTTTAAGGCAGCTACTACAAACATGAGCACAATATATAATGTTACATCCTACCTATTACAAAAGCTATGTCAAATATAAGTCCAATAATAATATAAAGCACGATATTAACGATTTAGCTATTATCAAGAATATCAGCAATATAAAATTATAGAAAATGGAAAATATACATTATAAATTTACATATATATACATTGGGGACCATTCTGGGGTCGCAATAGTGGTGATGATGGTGATGATGATGGTGATGGTGATGGTGGTGATGGGGGTGGTGACGATGATGATGGTGGTGGTGATGATGGTGATGACGATGATGATGATGATGATGGTGGTGATGATGGTGATGACGATGATGATGATGGTGGTGGTGGTGATGATGGTGGTGATGATGATGGTGGTGGTGGTGATGATGGTGGTGATGATGATGGTGGTGATGATGATGGTGGTGATGATGATGATGGTGGTGGTGGTGATGATGGTGGTGATGATGGTGGTGATGATGGTGGTGGTGGTGATGATGGTGACGATGATGATAGTTAAACCAAACTCTTCAACTTTAAATAAAACTTCTGGTTTATTCTCTTGAAGATTTGGAGACAAAATTTTCGAAATCTATATGACGACTTGACAGGTAAACCAGCAATCCTGCCAGAGTGCAAAACGTTTAACTGGCTTCCATTTTTACTTTCACACAAGAAATGAACTAGGGGAAGCATTTTGTGAGCTGCTATGTATGCTTACGAAGGTATTGGTGGGTGGGGGTTGAGATTCAGCTCCAGGCCTGTCTTTCTAGACTATTTTGACATCAATGATTTCAGACCTGTTGAGCTTAATCATACCCACTCTTGAAGGTGTATATTGGGTTTGCCTCCACTACTGCCTCATCTAAGTCATTTCACTAAGGCTAAAGAAATACTTCCTAACATCCCTATGGTTCATCTCTCCTCAGCTTCCACATATGTCCCTTTGATCTTCATCCTCATAATTCAAACACTCTTTCCTTATCAATTCATTTCAAAATTTTCTACGTCACAATAGTATGTGTCGCCTGATCATACTTTTGAGGAGTTTCGAGAGTTTCTCTACTCTCTGAGCCCGGCCATGGGCCAGGCTCGAGCTGCGGGGGCGCTGACCCCTGGAACACCCTATAGACTCCTTTGCCCTTCTCTCTATCAGTATATCTTTGATATACCTTTGAAGTGTCGAGAATTTCACTACTCTTGGAGCCCGGCCATGGGCCAGGCTCGTCTGGTGCTTGCCAGGTCAACCAGGCTGTTGTTGCTGGAGGCCCGCTGCCCCACATATCCATCACAACCTGGTTGATCTGGCACCTGGTGAAGAATCGTCAGGTCCAGTTCCTTCTGCCTCTCGTAGTGCATTTCTCTCAGGTATTACATTAGGATGGTTGCTAACCTGTACACCTCGAGTTTCTTCACGTGCCCGACCTGGTGTGGGCTCCATGCTGGCACCACGTACTCAATGACTGGCCTAACCTTTGTCGTGTATAAGGTTCTGAGGGATTCTTTATACAAGTTCATGAATGCTATTGTGTGCTAACTTTACACATGCCGCTGATGTTATATGGATTACGTGTACATAAGAATGGAGGAACACTGCAGAAGGCCTACTGGCCCGTACAAGGCAGGTCCTTATCAAAACCACCCCTATCCAAAGCTACCCAGGCGATATAAATTGTTGTTATAGTTACCTTTCACCCCAGGTCCTCTTCATTCTTTGATATTACCAACTTCTCTCTGCCCATGCTGTACTCTATGTCCGGTCTGCCCTCACCTCCAATTAGAATGACATTGCCTTTGTCTGGGTTGAACTCGAATAGCCATTTTTGTGACCATATATGTAGTCTGTTGAGGTCGATGGAGTTCATCACTGTCCTCTCCTATGTTTATTATTCTGAGTTTTACATAATCCACACTGACATAAAGAACTGTGAGTGTGTGTGTGTGTGTGTGTGTGTGTGTATGTATGTGTGTGTGCGGGTGTGTATGTATGTGTGTATTGCCTTACCAAGTGAAAAGATGGGTATAACGAACTTATTATCCCATCGTATCCCACTTAAACCTGGTACCAGACCTATTTATAAACCTGAATGCAGAATGCCTCATTCACAAGTTGCTGTCGCAGAAGAATTGATCAATCAGATGATTGATGATGGTGTTATAGCACCTAGCAACTCACCCTGGAATGCGCCCTTGATTCTAGTACCCAAGAAGGATGGTACTTGGCGCCAGTGATTGACTTTAGGAAGTTAAATGCGAAGACAATTCCAGATCACTTCCCACTTTCTGTACTTGGTGACCTTTTATGTAATATCGGATAACAAAGTCTTATCGACCCTCGACTTGTTACAGGTCATTATCACTTCCTCCATATGGCCTTCGGTTTACACTCGTCGCCTATCACATTCTCGAGGCTCATGACTAATATCTTTAGAGACCTCATAGGTAATGCACTTATAGTGAACTTAGATGATGTGATTGTCATGTCAGAAGACGTGGATACACACTTGAAAAGACGATGTGGTACTTGGTAAACTTGAAGGCAATTTAAAGATCAAACTGTATAAATGTCAATTTTTCAACTCAGAATTCAAGTTTCTTGGTCACGTAGTCACTCCTAGAGGGGTTACGACTGACCAAAGTAAAGTAACTGCAGTATTAAATTTTCCACCTCCCAAAACTGCTGATGCCATAAGATCATTTGTGGGCTTAGCAGGTTTTTATAGATCTTTCATTGCTAATTTTTATTCTATAGCAGCTCTTCTAACTGAGTTGCATAAGAAAGATGCTCCTTTCATTTGGTCATTCCGTCAAGAAAGAGCATTCCAAACTCTTAAAGGAAAGCTAACATCTGCTCCAATTTTGAAATTTCCAGACTTTTCTAAGCCTTTCTATCTGAATCTGACAACTGATGCTAGTTCAATTTGCATAGGTGCTGTACTAGCTCAGAAGACGGGTAGCAAGCACAACACAGTTGCATTTGCTAGCCGAGTCCTTACAAAGGCTGAACGTAATTATATAGTAACTGAGCAAGAAGCCTTAGCAATAGTATGGTCTTTAAAGCACTTCCGAGACATTATTTATCAGTACTCTGTTCATGTCTTGACAGACCATGCCCCACTGATACCTTTATTCCAGAACAAACAACCTACTGGAAGACTAGCCAGATGGTCCTTGACTATCCAAGAGTTCAACCCCACCTTTGAACACTTACCTGGCAAGTCAAATGTAGTTGCAGATGCTTTATCACGACATGTTAGTATAGTAACTGCAGATCCTCCATTTAGTGTCGAGGATGTAAAGAATGCTCAAAGAACAGATCCCATGTGGTCTGGTGTGATTTGATTCCTGCTCCAGGAAGATCTTATTCTTACTGTGAAGTCACCAGCACCCATCAGTGACTTTGTCATGAACCAAGAATTACTGTATCCAACAGCCGAGCTGGGTACTCCTAGTAGAAGGGTTAGTAATTCCACAGTCACTAGTGAATGTAGCCTTACAGCTAGTTCACAATGTACCAGGTGTTGTGCACCCTGGTATGGATCATTCTAAAAAACAAGCCAGATTGAAATACTTTTGGCCTCGTATGGCAACTGATATTTCTGAGTAAGTTTAGAAATGTAGTTTCTGCATGCAGTATGAAGGTAATGTTAATGGTCCTAATCCAATCCAGGTGTATCCCACTACTAGCGAACCATGGGAAAGAGTTGCACTAGATCTGTTAACTAATTTCCAATGTTCCCTCCAGGGCAACAAACATCTGTGTGTTATGGTAGATCATTTCACCAGATATTGTGAGTTAACTCCTATTGCAGATAAGACTGCCGAGACAGTAGCTAAAGCGTAAAAAGAATGTATAATCTGCAGGCATACAACTCCTAAGTCCCTAGTAACAGATAATGGAGGTGAATTCTGTAATGAGATTCTTGAAAATTTGTGTACCTTGTACAAGATTTCTAAATCGACCATTGTTCCTCACCATCCTGCCAGTAATTGTTTAGCGGAAAGAACTAATAAGAAAGTACTCGATGTATTGAGAGCCACTATCAATCCCAATAGTGCAACTTGGGATGAAGTTATACCTGATGTTCAGTGTGCAATAAATTCTGCTTACAATGCTTCTATAGGTGACACTCCACATTATGCGTTGTACAGTGTCGATAAACGTTTGCCTTATGAGTTGTTATATTCTAATCCAAAACCAAGTTACAATCCTGATAATTTCATAGCAACTCGTACCAGGTTAGCTCAAAGTGTTTTTAGAAGAATCTGAGAAACACTTTGTAAATCAACAGCAGAATTTACAAGAGTAACTAATACTCATGCAAAGCCGACCAAAATTAAAGTAGGTTCGAGAGTTATGATGACTAACTTTAACAAAACGTCTGCAATGTTTAAGCTTGACCAAAAGTTTGTTGGTCCTTATCGAGTAGTTGAACATATCAATGGCAATAAGTATAAAGTTAGAGAAATCAGTACTGGTCAGTATAATCACATTTAGGTCATATGAAGTTAGTATGTGATGATGAGGATGTTCCTACCCAGACTAATGTGACAGACTCTGACAATCCTCCTGACTCTGTACCCTCTACCTCTAATAATCAGTCAGATGATCAACCCGAATGTCGTTATTCCCTACGTACACGACAAGTATTGAGAAATCCTCAAGTATCATTTGTAAATATGTACCAATTTAGATCTGCATGAGTTAGCCACTGAGACAGAATTTGATAAACCCAGAGATGATAACCATTCTGCATATGTAAATATCACCCTAGCAGAGTTGGGGTTAAATGTTAATCTGTATAGATGAGTAATATAGTTTAATATGTATTTCAACTGTATATTACTATATCAACTTATTATTACTCGAGAAATTTTTTTTTGTGTGTTCACGTTCTCTCCGAATTCTGAGCTTTAACAGTAATAGATTTGAGTGCACCAAGTCTGCCTTTCTGTTAAACACTTTCTTCTTTGTATATATACTTTCTCAGAATCTGTAGATCACATGAATACAGATCAATTGATCTTTTTTTTTAATCTCTTTTATTGTATAATCCCACTGTTGATTCTATTCCCATGAATTGTGATATATCATACTTGTAATGCATTACATTAACATCTATTCCAATAACATCCTTACATATAGTTATGTTCAACTGTTCTGTACTTTGATATTGTATAGAATCAGCCCAGAACCATAAGCCTGTAGCCTCTAGTTTGTATTACCTGTATGTCGGGATGCCATACGTTAGCATTGCCAAGCTGTCAGTACTGTGTACCCATACCAGTAACTGTTACTGTTTCACCGCCTCCCTACATGATCACTGACCGTTAACGAGTCATTGTGCTGACCATAGCATTGACATCACTGAATCACCCTTTGAACTGCGACACCTCGGGCGTCATCTCAGTTCAAGACAGGTCAGGCGCCAGGCTCTGACTGCTCCCTTATTTTACCACTAATATAAGTTACCAAGCCATCCATCGTGTGTGTTTATTCCCAAATCCATCAATCGAACCCCCACGACGTGTGTGTGTGTGAGAGTGTGTGAGTGTGTGTGTGTGTGTGTGTGTGTGTGTGCATACTCACCTATTTGTAGTTGCAGGGATCGAGTCATAGCTCCTGACCCCGCCTTCTCACTGATCGCTACTAGGTCCTTTCTCTCCCTGCTTCATGAACTTTATCAAACTTCGTCTTAAAACTATGTATGGTTCCTGCCTCCACTACATCACTTGCCAGACTTCCACTTTCTGTCAACTCTATGACTGAAGAAATACTTCCTAACATCTCTTTAACTCATCTGAGTCTTCAACTGTGTGTGTGTGTGTGTGTGTGTGTGTGTGTGTGTGTGTGTGTGTGTGTGTGTGTGTGGAATGTGTGTATGTGTATGTGTGTATGTGTGTGTGTGAATGTGTGAATGTGTGTATGTGTGTGTATATGTGTGTGTGTGTACTCACCTAGTTGTGGTTGCAGGGGTCGAGTCATAGCTCCTGGCCCCGCCTCTTCACTGGCCACTACTGGGTCACTCTCCCTGCGCCATGAGCTTTATCATGCCTCTTCTTAAAGCTATGTATGGATCCTGCCTCCACTACATCGCTTCCCAAACTATTCCACTTCCTGACCACTCTGTGACTGAAGAAATACTTCCTAACATCCCTGTGATTCATCTGAGTCTTCAACTTCCAACTGTGTCCCCTTGTTGCTGTGTACCATCTCTGGAACATTCTGTCTCTGTCCACCTTGTCAATGTGTGTGTGTGTGTGTGTGTGTTAGTTACCATTTTGTCCTAGGCACATGTCGATTAGACACTAGGCCTGTTGTGTGTGTGTGTGTGTGTGTGTGTGTGTGTGTGTAAGGAAACACTTCGAAATGTTTCGGCCCCGCCGGGAATTGAACCTGGGCCCTCCGTGCGTGAAGCGAGAGCTTTAGCCACCATGCCATCGGGTGTGTGTGTGTGTGTGTGTGTGAGGGAGGGAGGGAGAGGGGACAGATAGAAGGGAGCAACTACACACGCCTCATCACAACAGCTGATCAATTTTCAAAGTAGCAGCAGAGCTCAGACTGTGAGCAACACACACACACACACAAACACACACACACACCTGTCTTGACTCCCCTACTTCCGTCATCTTCTTCTAGGAGTCCTCCCTTCCCTAGACCCACCATCTCAACCTTCCATCACCTCTCACTCCCTTCAACAACAGCCCTCTCACCCTCCCTCACCAGAGACTCCTCCCTCTTATAACACCACCCATACCCTCCCTTACCCAACACCACCACCAGTCCTTCCCTACCCCCTGCAACACCACCAGTCCTTCCATTCCCCCTGCAACACCACCAGTCCCTCCCTTCCCCCTGCAACACCACCAGTCCCTCCCTTCCCCCTGCAACACCACAAGTCCCTCCCTTCCCCTGCAACACCACCAGTCCCTCACTTCCCCTGCAACACCACTAGTCCCTTCCCCTGCAACACCACCAGTCCCTCCCCCTGCAACACCACTTGTCCCTTCCCCCTGCAACACCACCATACCCTCCCTTCCCCCTGCAACACCACCAATCCCTCCCTTCCCCTGCAACACCACACCCTCCCTTCCCCCTGCAACACCACCAATCCCTCCCTTCACCCTGCAACACCACCACTACCTCTTTACCACTACGACGACCATCACCACAACTACAATACCACTACACCACCTACCAATGTTGGATGGGTGTTCTGGAGATATTGGACAGTTGAAGAAATACACACTAAGTCGGTTGGTAACATATATTTAGAGTCGTGAGGTGAGCCCAGGAGCCGTACCTTGTCCTGCTTGGTCTAACAGGAGTGGGGTGAGATCCGAAGAGGCCTGTGGCCCAGCGCTTACATACACATGACTCGTGATGTCATAGCTAGCCACGGAGCCTAGCTAGACACGGAACCTATGTGTAACATAGCTGGTACTAACTACATATACTACACAAGTATATATTACATAGGGAATCAGTAACACTAATGACAGCTCGGTCATGTTATGTATGGCGTCTTGACATACAATATAAACTACAGGCTGGACAGGCAGGCAGCTCTGGGCTGATTCTATACAATAGCAAAACACACAGGTAATTTAGAACTAATCATAGGAATGGTATTAAAATATAATGGGATGTAATTGATTGTAATGCATTACAAGGTATGATATATCACAATCCATAATAATTGATAGAATCAACAGTGGGATTATACAATAAAAGTGATAAAAAAAATTATTGATCGATCTGTATTCATGTGATCTACAGATTCTGAGGAAATATATTTACAAAGAAGATAGTACTTAACAGAAAGGACAGACTTGGTGCGCATTTAGTCATTTACTGTTAAATCTCAGAACGTGGAGAAAACATGAATACACACAACATCAAAAAATTCTTTGGAACATTAATAAGTAGGTGTGGTAATACAGAAGAAGGACTCTCTTAACTAGCTTAGCTATCTGTACAACTTTACATTTAACCCCAACTCTGCTAGGGTGAGATTTACATATGCAGAGTGGTCATCATCTCTAGGGGTATCAAAATCTGTTGCAATGGCTAACATATGCCTGGGTTGAGGAGGATCTGAATTAGTACTTACGCATGATACTTGAGGATTTCTCAATACTTGTCATATACATAAGGAGTAATGACATTCGGGTTGTTCATTTGACTTATTATTAGAGGTAGAGTGTACAGCATCAGGAGGATTGTCAGAGTCTGTCTCATTTGTCTAGTTGTCAGGGACCTTGTCATCATCGCATACTAACTTCATATGATCTAAATGCGATTCCTTACACTGACCCGTACTTATTTCTCTAACTTTATACTTATTGCCCTGGACATGTTCAACTACTTGATAACGACCAACAAACTTTTGATCAAGCTTAGGCATTGCAGACATTTTATTAAAGTTGGTCAGTAAAAATCTCGAACCTACTTTAATTTTGGTCGACTTTGCAAGAGTATTAGTGGCTCTTGTAAATTCTGCTGTTGATTTACAAAGTGTTTCTCGGATTCTTCTAAAAACACTTTGAGCTAAGCTGGTATGAGTTGCTATGAAATCATCAGGATTGTAATTCGGTTTCATTTCAGAATACAGCAACTCATACGGCAAACGCTCATCTACACCGCACAACGCGTAATGTGGAGTGTCACCTATAGAAGCATTGTAAGCAGAATTTATGGCACATTGTACATCAGGTATAACTTCATCCCAGGTTGCACTATTGGGATAAATAGTAGCTCTCAACACATCAAGTACTTTCTTATTAGCTCTTTCCACTAGACCATTACTAGCAGGATGGTGAGGAACAATGGTTGATTTAGAGATCTTGTATAAAGTACACAAGAATCTCATTACAGAATTCACCTCCATTATCTGTTACTACGGACTTAGGAGTTGTATGTCTGCAGATTATACGTTCCTTAAACGATTTAGCTACTGTCTCAGCAGTCTTATCTGCAATAGTAGTTAACTCACAATATCTGGTGAAATGATCTACCATAACACACAGATGTTTGTTGCCCTGGAGGGAACATTGGAAATTAGTTAACAGATTTAATGCAACTCTTTCCCATGGTTCACTAGTAGTAGGATAGACCTGGATAGGATTAGGACCATTAACATTGCCTTTATGTTGCATTACAAACACTACATTCCTTAACTTACTCAGAGATATCAGTGACTAGTGACTGTGGAATTACTAACTGGTATACCCATCTGCTAGGAGTACCCAACTCGGCTGTTCGATACAGTAATTCCTGGTTCATGACAAAATCACTGATAGGTGCTGGGGCTTCACAGTCAGAATTAGATCTTCCTAAAGCAAAAATCGGATCACACCAGACCACATGGGATCTGTTCTTTGAGCGTTCATTATGTCCTTGGCACTAAATGGAGGATCTGCAGTTACTACACTAACATGTCGCGATAGGGCATCTGTGACTACATTTGATCTGCCGGGCAGATGTTCAAAGGTAGGATTGAACTCTTGAATGGTCAAGGACCATCTGGCTAATCTTCCAGTAGGTTGTTTATTCTGGAATAAGGGAATCAGTGGGCATGGTCTGTCAAGACATGAACAGAGTACTGATAAATAATGTCTCGAAAGTCCATTAAAGACCATACTATTGCTAAGTCTTCTTGCTCAGTTACTGTATAATTACATTCAGTTTTGTGAGGACACAGCTAGCAAATGCAACTGCACTGTACTTGCTATCGGTCTTCTAAAGCTAGGACGGCACCTATGCCACTTGAACTAGCATCACTGGTTAGGTAGAAAGACTTGGAAAAATCAGGAAATTTCAAAATTGGAGCAGATGTTAGCCTTTCTTTAAGAGTTTGGAATGCTCTTTCTTGACTGAAGGTCCAAACGAAAGGAGCATCTTTCTTAAGCAACTCAGAGGAGCTGTTATGGAAGAAAAATTAGCAATGAAAGATCTATAAAAACCTGTTAAGCCCACAAAGGATCTTATGGCATCAGCAATTTTTGGAGATGGAAAATTTAATACTGCAGTTACTTTACTTTGGTCAGTTGTAACCCCTCTAGGAGTGACTACATGACAAAGAAACTTGAATTCTGATCTGAAAAATTGACATTTAGACAGTTTGATCTTTAAATTTGCTTCTTCAAGCTTACTCAGTAGCATGACTAGTCTCTTCAAGTGCGTGTCCACATCTTCGGACATAACAATCACATCATCTAGGTACACCATAAGTGGGTACCTATCAGACCTCTAAAGATATTAGTCATAAGTCTCAAGAATGTGATAGGTAATGAGCGTAATCTGAAGGCCATACGGAGGAAGTGATAATGACCTGTAGGAGTGGAAAATGTGGTTAGCTCTTGGCTGTCCTTGTGAAGAGGGACTTGCCAAAACTCTTGTAACAAGTCCAGGGTCAAAAAGGCTTTATCTCCGATGATATGTAAAAGATCACCAAGTCCTGCAAGTGGGAAACGATCTGGGATAGTCTTTGCATTTAACTTCCTAAAATCAATCACTGGATACCAAGTACCATCCTTCTCAGATACTAGGATCAAGGGTACATTCCAAGGTGAATTACTAGGTGCAATAACACCATAATCAAGCATCTGATTGATCAATTCTTCTACTACAACAACTTGTGAATGAGGCATTCTGTACACAGATATATAAATTGGTCTAGTACCAGGTTCAAGTGGGATACAATGGGACAATAAGTTCATTATACCTATCTTCTCACCTTAAGACGTTTGTTAAACAGATTCAACAAACGCTTGACCTCATCTGGAAAGTCAGTGGTGTAGACAGCCTTGCTGTCTGCATAGACAGCCATGCTGTCTGCCACCTGAGTTCATATTTCATGCCATACTAGTTTCCATAGTTTCCGCCAGAGGGCAAGCCTGGTAGGCATACCCACATCAACCAGACCCACCCTGGCCCATTCTCACTAATGCAGCGGCCTTCAATCAGACAACAAGGCCTACTCCTCTCTCCCTCGCAAGGTGCATGGCCCTGCCAGGCCATGGCCAGTAACACAGCCTGTGTACTCACCCTTTATTACAAATAAAGTAGAAGCCTCCGAAGCCTTATCATTGCGCTGCATCGACGCTCACTGCCTTAGACCACGAAGCACACCTTTTTTTTCTTCCCTCTCTGGAGGAAGTTTTTTTTTCGATGTCCATATGTTTATGTATATATGTATTTTTCTTTCATGTTCTGTGACCTGTTCTTGCGAGAGAGAGAGAGACTGAGTTTTTTTTACTGCCAGACATGGTCAGGGACGACCATGGGTGCATGGCCAAGCGATGTAGACAGCCTTGCTGTCTGCATAGACAGCCATGCTGTCTGCCAGCTGAGTTCATATTTCGTGTCATGCTAGTTTCCATAGTTTCTGCCAGAGGGCAAGCCTGGTAGGCGTACCCACGTCAACCAGACCCGCCCTGGCCCATTCTCACTAACGCAGCGGCATTCACTCAAACAACAAGGCCTACTCCTCTCTCCCTCGCAAGGCGCATGGCCCTGCCGGGCCATGGCCAGTAACACAGCCTGTGTACTCACCCTTTATTACAAATAAAGTAGAAGTCTCCGAAGCCTTATCATTGCATTCCCGCTCTGCAGACTCCAAATAAACGTAGTTATAAATGGTGGAAGCGGTGCCTCGCAGCTGATGTTGCCCGAGAGGGAAGGAAGAGGAATGAAATTTGTCGTCACTCCATCACTCTACACAAGAAGCATCCGTCTCTCAATGAGTTATTCTGATGTCGTGTCTGCAAATCTCAGCATTCAGACACAGGTACAAGCAGGATTCAGGCCGAAATTTGTTGAATTCTCCAAGAAATGATGGTCACTGACTACGCACAGCGTCCCACGCTGTTTCTCAGTCACGTGCTCAGCCTTGTCAGCATGTTCTGCTGTTGTTGTTCAGCAGGTCAGCACTGCTATTTCAGCACTTCAGAGGTGAATTTGTGGTGATTTCACCTTCTAGTGTGTCTCCCTCATGTATGGGTAGGGTTAGAGTAGGAAGCGGCCGGAGTTCCTCGCCTCTCAACCACTCACGCCACCACACATTCACACCACTATGCTCTCACTCCCTCTGCTGTTTCCTGTTAATTTCCTTGTGAATTCTTGCCAGAACTGTGTATCTGAGTGTCGAGGCCACTCGAAGCCACGTGGGATGATCACCAAGCCACGTGATCAGCAAGCCACGTGGGGTGTTACCAAAGCAAGACCTCCAAAGCCATGCTGTGGTCTGCTGCCGCATCAACCCATGACGTCACGATGCTGCCTGACGTCACTCGCAATGTCTCCCCATGACATCCGTCACGACGTCACTCCACTGATGTCACTCGCGATGTCACCCCATGACATCCGTCACGACATCACTCCATGACGTCACGACGTCACTCCATGACGTCACCTCGCAACGTCTGACGTCACTCGCAATGTCAGTCCATGACATCCATCACGACGTCACTCCATGTTCTAGTTTCACAGAGAGCATTTTATTTTCATTATTTGTCGAGAAGTTTGAGAGAAGATAAGTTGAGTGTTCATTAATTCCTCTCAGTCAGTGTTCTCACATGTTCGAGTATTGCTTAGTGACGATTTTTATACAGAAAAGCATCATTTGCTAGTAAGCCATGTTGTACCACATGTGCAGTATGTGTGCAGTTTTTCTCGTGTGTCCTATGTAGCACCTGCATGTTACTTTGTCACTCAGTGTGACCCGCGCCCCGCACGCTTGACAGCTGACATTTGTCAGGTCCAGGCGTCAGTTATGAGCATTCGAGCGCCTTGTACAGAAAGCTCTTATTGTTTGCCGCTCATAGATGCCTCTGCTGAATCGTACCCGCGACGATTCTCCCATCAAGACCGTTCCACTTCACCTCCTAGACCGTCAGTCCAGTTATATGTAGACCCGTCTGGGGACGCTTAGACATCCTTCTGCTGTAACTCAACTGTCGAGAGATGACACTCGTTGAGCCGCAGTTAAGCCTGTCGGCAGGCGACTGCCAGCCTCGTGTCACAGCTTCAGTGAGCAGCCTGCACAAAGCTGATGTCACTTTGACTGCTAGCCCACTCACTGCAGTATGGTGTATGCTGTTACGACCTCCAGATGTTTCGCCGAGTTGTCCCTGTTACGACTCACTTCACACTCGCCAGCAGCGACAGCTCCAGCGACAGTACCAGTCGAGGAATGTCCTCCTGACTCTCTTGCCAGCAGAAGTCCTGCCCAGTTGCGACTACTGATGACGCCTCACTCGAAGGCACCAGCAGGTTGTGCCCCATTTTGAGTGAACCCTGCAGCGACTACTACGATGACTGCTTCACCTTCCCAGAGGAGACCGTACCCTGTTACGTCACAGCTGAGCCGCAGCTATGTCTCCCGTGTTGCAGTACGTGTCCAGACGCAGGAAGGCGTGCAGTGCTGCATCAACGCTCACTGCCTTAGACCAGGAAGCCCACCTTTTTTTTCTTCCCTCTCTGGAGGAAGTTTTTTTTCCATGTCCATATGTTTGTACAGTGGACCCCCGAGTTTCGTAAAAACTTCACTCCTGAAGTCTGCTCAAGTGCCATTACCGAACGAATTTACTCCCTTAAGGAAAAATTTCACGTAGGTTAGTCTATTTCAGACCCCCAAAAATACACTTCCACAAGAACTTACAAAATTATACTTACATAATTGCACGATTTCCGGGGTATTCGTTAACCGAGGGTCCACTGTATATATGTATTTTTCTTTCGTGTTCTGTGACCTGTTCTTGCGAGAGAGAGACCCGAGTTTTTTTTACTGCCAGACATGGTCGGGGTTGACCATGGGCGCGTGGCCGAGCGATGTAAACAGCCTGTACTGTTTGCATAAACAGCCCATGCTGTCTGCCTGCCGAGCATATGTAAGCTGTAAGCCTACATGGCTAGTTCCCATAGTTTCCGCCAGAGGGCAAGCCGGTGGGCATGCCAGCCTGCCCACCCCTGCCTCTTCCTCACTTGGCGCCCAGACATCACTCAGTCAACAGGCCTAGCTCCCTCTCTCCCTCACAAGGCATGGCCCACCCGGGCCATGGCCACTAACACAGCCTGTGTACCTCGCACTTTATACAAATAAAGTAGAAGCCTCCGAAGCCTTATCATTTCATTCACGGCCTGCACGACACAACAATCGTGTAAACAGTGGGAGCTAATTCTTTCTCCTCTACTGGTGGAATGGATTGATCCAGTGGAGTGGGTGGGCTCTTCCCAGCTGAAATAGCACCATCCCACTGGTCAGGTGACAACTTGTCTTCTGCATTCACAGGGCAAGGGTAATGAACAAGGTCTACAATATTGGTACGTATTCGCTCTGAGTCGAACACTGTGACCCAAGGTATTAGCTATAAAGAGATAGATCTTACCATCTTTATCAACATGTAAAGACGGCTCGACAAACAACCCTTTTACTTTGCAGGAATCACTGTCAACTAAGACATTATCCCCATCTGGAACACGAGGGACAACAACAGACACTCTAGTGAGGGCACTAGCCGCGACAGAAACGTCTCTCTGCAGTCGGCATGTGACATCAACAAGAGATGGCATTACTAGTTTCAAGTAGTCGTTTTCCAACAAGGCATCCCCTGTGGAGGAATTACTTCGTGAACTAGTAGACATTGCAGGGATAGGCTCAGCACTCAAGGTAGTCTGAGGTTCCTCAGACACCTGAGGCAACTAGACACTATCTTGCATGCCTGGAGTTGTAGGTAGAACACAGACAGGAATGACAGGATCACCAGTGAATGATCGCTTGGTTACACTACTAGAAAAAGCACCGGGGCACCGAGACGAACGCCTGCCACCATCTAATCCAAGGTAAGTGTATATATTTCTTATTTATAGTGTAAATATTTCTTATTTATAAATTAAAGTGTAAATATTTATTATTTATAATTTACGTACATTGTTTCAGTGTGAATTAGTGGTGGTAGCCTGCTGCCTCCACCACCAGCAGTACAGTGGACCCTCCATTTTCATGCTTAATTCGTTCTGAGGGATGCACTAAAACTGAAACCGAAACTGAAACCTTTTCCCCAAGAAATAATGGAAATTCAATTAATCCGTTCGAAACCAGAAGTTTGGAAAAAAAATTTGGGGCCAGATGATTTACATCCCAAATAATGAATGAATGGGCACTTAACCTTTAGAAACTGATGTTGCTGGATGGAAGAAAGGAGGGAGGGTAAAGACTATTTTTGGAAGGAATCCCCTCATAAGGACTCTAGGTACCAAGTCCTCATCTGGGGTCACTTCCCTTCTTTGTCTTTTAATCCCACTAGGACCAGCTTGGAGTCACTGCACACCTGTGGCACTAAATATCTGTCCAGAGAGCTCTGTGTCTGGTGGCTCTTTAAAATGTCCCTAAAATGGGACATGGCATTGTCATTGTAAAAGTAGCCTGCACGGATTGCAACATCTTTTCAGGGTGATGTTCCTCCACAAATGAATGCACCCTACTCCACATTGCACAAATCTCCTTAATCTCTGAAGAAGGCACCTTACATCTCTCTTCCTCCTTCATTGAAGCAATTTCCTCAGATCTGTTTTGATGGTGTTGCAGCTCAAGCTCTTGCAGCTCTTCAGTGGTTAGATCTTCATTGTGGTCCTCCACCAACTCTTCCACATCCTGGTTACTCACATCCAACCTCATGGAAGTCCCCAATGCCACAATACTTTCCACAACTCTCATAGGGTCTTCAGGGTCAGCCCCAAACCCTTCAAAATCCCTCTCTGGGACACAGTCTGGCCACAACTTTCTCCAAGCAGAGTTCATTGTCCTGGAAGTCACTCCCTGCCAAGCTTTATCTAAAAGGCCTATGCAATGGAAGATAATGAAGTGATCCTTCCAGAACTCTTTTAGGGTCAATGCAGAGTCATTGGTCACATTAAAGCACCTTTCAAACATTGCTTTGGTGTACAGTTTTTTGAAGTTTGCAATGACCTGCTGGTCCATGGGTTGGATGAGAGGAGTGGTGTTAGGAGGCAAGAACTTCACTGTTACAAATTTGAAATCCTTAGACATTTGGTCTTCCAAGTCTTGAGGATGACCAGGAGCATTGTCCATTACCAGGAGGCACTTAAGTGGCAATTTATTGTCCAATAGATATTTCTTCACACTGGGGCCAAACACTTGATTAAACCATTCCAGGAAAATTTCCCTAGTGACCCATGCCTTAGCATTAGTCTTCCAAAACACACACAATTTACTCTTGTCAACACTGTATTTGTTGAACACTGGGATTTTCTGAGTGATACACCAGTAAAGGCTTAACTTTGAAATCCCAACTAGCGTTACCACACAACAATAGAGTTAGCCTGTCTTTCATAGGCTTGTGTCCTCGCATTGCCTTTTCCTCCTGCGTGATGTAGGTCCTCCTTGGCATTTTCTTCCAAAAGAGGCCTGTTTCGTCACAATTAAACACTTGTTGGGGTTTGAAATTTCAGCCTCTACATATTCTTTAAAGTTGCTCACAAATTTTTCAGCCCCTTGTTTATCTGAACTGGCACCCTCACCATGCCTTACAACACTGTGTATGCCACTTCGCTTCTTAAATTTTTCGAACCAGCCTTTGCTGGCCTTAAATTCATCATTATCACTGGTTTCAGGCATTTTCTTGACAAGATCAGTATGCAACTGCCTTGCTTTTTCACAAATGACTGCACAACACTGTCACCCGCTAGCAGTTTTTGGTTTATCCACAGCAACAACAATTTCTCCATATTTTCTATTGTTTGTGATCTCTGTTTCGTTATTGTATTCACCCCTTCGCAACATTAGCTTCAGTGATTGCTTTTCTCTTATACACAATGGAACCGATGGTTGTTGGGGCTTTCTTGTATATCCTGGCGAGCTCGGCAATACATACACCACTATCATATTTTTCTATTATTTCTTTCTTCAGTTCTATGGTGTTCCTCACTTTCTTTACCAAAGAAGTGGCACTAGGAGCTTTCTTTGGGCCCATGGTAGCTTATTTAGTAGTCACACACAATAATCAAGGGCCAAAAACAATGAATTGTTAATAAATGATTTGTATAAACTCCTGGGGTGATGTTCACTCAAGCGTAAAAATGCTAGACTGCGTGACAATGTGCGTGGGAGGTGTGTGGGTGGCAGTCTACGGCCTTTGTATGTGCGCGGCACTGGTGGACAGGTTCCGGACCAAGCAAGAAAACGGAGGTAATCACATGAAAACAGAGGTAAATTTTCTCCAAAAAAACTGCACGAAAACGGAAACACACGAAAACAGAGATACTACATGAAAACGGAGAGTTTACTGTATATGTACGGCTTATGGTCAGTGGCCCTTATAAACCCAACAACAACACTACTGCCAGCCCTCTCATACATAATGACATATTTTATTCATTCTAGAGTATATATCATGTTTCTATGTTATTAATATTGTTTATTATGTCATATTAGATGAATTGTGATGGATAAATAAGCCGTAGAGCTTATATTAGTGTCAAATTGAAGCATTTTTTTCTGCCTCCAAACAATAAACTCGCCTCCCTCTCTCCTCTCCGTCTTCCATACACCAACAAGAGTCGCCAATAAAGGTAAGTGTGATGTTAAATGTTCATTTATACATGTTATTAGTGCTTTATATTTATTTGTCATTCTTTTCTGTATGTAAATCTATATTTAATCTCTAAAAAAATTATTTCTTGTTAATACTCCTAGGTGTCTGAAACAGATTAATTGGATTTACATTATTTCTTATGGGGAAAATGGTTTCAGTTTTCGCCGGTCTCTCTGGAATGGATTAAAGATGAAAACGGAGGGTCCACTGTACTACTAGAATCACTGAGAATATTGCACTGAGTTATACTTTATCTCTCTTGAAAAATGAACAATTACTGAACAAAGTATACCACAAAATAACAATGAAAATTTATGAAAGAAAAAAATCACTACATAATTAATTGCACAACAGTCATTCGCAGAATTAGTTAATTAATCAATAAAATTGCACACAGAGAAAATACAGCTTAAAGGAATGGAATTTAGCAGCAGGAAATAACTGGTTTGAACACTGTAACTCTTAATTTCAATGAGGCAAAACAAATTACTCAGAGCAACAATAACACTTTACATTAATTAGTCACACTAAGAGTGAATTTGTTCAAAGAAATATTAATAATATGAATAAAAATAATACAAGGGTATTCAACACTTACAGAATTGCAGGAAACACAGATAAAACATCACTCACAGGTAATTTCAATGGGTAATATAAATATTCTTGCACTAGACTTGATGTGGCTAAATAAAACGCATATCTGTCTTGACACAGAAGATATGGCATTGTCTGTGAAAATTCAAGAGAAATGAGGCACTGCTTGGCATAGAAAAATGATACACACAGAAATAAAATGGTAATTTATTATACTGGGAAAAGTATAGTGAATGAAGCAACACAAAAATAATAGCAGGAAAACACAAGGAAAATGCAATGGAATAAGGTAAGACACAAGGAAATAAAATATGAAAAATAATACAAAATAATGAAATTAAGGCAGATAGCACAACACTTAAGAACACAGGTAAAAAAAATTAATTAGTTCACAAGGAGTAAATGACTGAAAAATTGAGCACAATACTGCACACAACACAAGAGAAAATACTACTTACTTCAAATATAGGAAATAACACAGCACAACATATATACAGCCTCTCCTCACTTAACGATGGAGTTCTGTTCCTAAGACCACATCGGTAAACGAATAGTCGCTAAGTGAGGTGCATACTATAATGGTAGTGAGTTTGTGTCAACCATCTTTGATATTGTTTTAATGTCACCTTTGCATCATTTATAACATTTTTGGTATTCAGTGGACCCCCACTTATCATAATTAATCCATTCCAAAGAGAGTGACTAAAGCCGAATTTGATGATTTCCGAATTAATTTTCTCCAAAAGAAATAATGTAAATCCAATTAATCCATTCCAGACACCCATCAGTATTAAAATAAAATATTTTTGTACATGAAATATACATTTAAATACAGTGGACCCCCGAGTATTGGCTACCCTGAGTATTGGCCGACTCATGTTTCAGTCGCTTTTTTTGGCCCAATTTTGGCCCGACTATCGGCCGTTCCCCATGTTTCGGCCCAGGTACCAGACCTGTCCACCTGCCTGCGCTTGAGCGTGTCCCTGCGCAGGCGTCGTGAGCCAGTCTAGCTTTGTTTATCACAATAAATTCATTGTGTTTAGTGCTTGTTTATTGATTGTGACTGTGAAATAAGCCACCACGGGCCCAAAGAAACTTCATAGTGGCAAGCCTTTGGTAAAGAAAGTGACAAACACGATAAAACTGAAGAAAGAAATTGTAGCAAAGTACCAAAGTGGAGGAGGAAGAGAGGGGAGAATGTGTCTTCTTCAGTGATTCACTGATTCTACGATATGTACGATACTAAAGCAGCATGAGTCGATAAAGGCTATAGCACCAGCCAGCGATAAAGTGTAGCAAGTAAGTTAAGCGATTAAGCAACAGAAAAATGACGACACGAAACTAACTCCATTGTTGTTTGAGGTAGTATATAGGGGCACTGAGACCAACGCTGCCCTCTGCCACCATCTCTTGCAAGGCAAGTGTAAATATTTCTTATTTATAAATTAAAGTGTAAATATTTCTTATTTATAAATTAAAGTGTAAATATTTCTTATTTATAAATTAAAGTGTAAATATTTCTTATTTATAAATTAAAGTGTAAATATTTCTTATTTATAAATTAAAGTGTAAATATTTCTTATTTATAAATTAAAGTGTAAATATTTCTTATTTATAAATTACGTATATTGTTTCAGTGTGAATTAGTGGTGGTGGCCTGCTGCCTCCACCACCAGCAGTATATGTACGGCTTATGGTCAGTGGCCCTTATAAACCCAACAACAATAACACTACTGCCAGCCCTCTCATACATAATGACATATTTTATTCATTCTAGAGTATACGTATATCATGTTTCTATGTTATTAATATTGTTTATTATGTCATATTAAATTAATTGTGATAGATAAATAAGCCTAGAGTGGCACTTATTTTTATTGAAGAATTGTTGATGTGTGGAAGACGGGATGAAGGGAGAGGATGGAAGAGTTGCTATTGTTTGGAAAGGGAATCCCCTTCCATTAAGACTTCAGGTACCAAGTCCTTTTCCAGGGTTACTTTCCTTCTTTGTTTTTTAATGCCACTAGGACCAGCTTGAGAGTCACTGCACACCTGTGGCACTAAATATCTGTCCAGAGAGCTCTGTTTCTGGCATGTCTTTAAAACTTCCCTAAAATGGGACACCACATTGTCATTGTACATGTTGCCAACACGGCCTGCAACAGCTTTGTCAGGGTGAAGTTCATTCATAAATCTTTGCACCTCAGTCCACTTTGCACAAATGTCCTTAATCTTTGAAGAAGGAACCGTCTTCCATCTCTCTTCCTCCTCCTCTGAAGCAATTTCCTGAGCTGTGGTCTGTAGCTGTTGCAGATTAAGATCTAGCAGCTCTTCAGTGGTTAGCTCTTCATTGTGGTCCTCCACCAACTCTTCCACATCCTCGAAATTCACATCCAACCCATGGAATTCCCCAATGCCACAATACTTTCCACAACTGGCACAGTCTGGCCACAATTTTCTCCAAGCAGAGTTCAAAGTCCTCGAGGTCACTCCCTCCCATGCCTTCCCTATAAGGTTTATGCAATGGAGGATACTGAAGTGATCTTTTCAGAACTCTCTTAGGGTCAATTCAGTGTCTGTGGTTATGTCAAAGCACCTTTGAAACACTGCTTTGGTGTACAGTTTTTGAAGTTTGAAATGACCTGTTGGTCCATGGGCTGGATAAGAGGAGTGGTATTAGGGGGCAAGAACTTCACTTTGATGAAATGAAACTCCTCCACCATTTCCTCTTCCAAGTCTCGAGGATGAGAAGGAGCATTGTCCATTACCAGGAGGCACTTGAGTGGCAATTTATTATCCAGGAGATATTTCCTCACACTGGCGCCAAGCACTTCATTAAACCAATCAAGGAAAATGTCCCTCGTGACCCATGCCTTACTGTTAGCCTTCCACATCACACACAATTTACTCTTAGCAACACTGTTTTTCTTGAACACTCTGGGATTTTCAGAGTGATACACCAGTAAAGGCATCACTTTGAAATCCCCACTAGCATTACTACAGAACATTAGAGTTAGCCTATCTTTCGTAGTCTTGTGTCCGGCAGTGCCTTTTCCTCCTGTGTAATGTAGGTCCTCTTTGGCATTTTCTTCCAAAACAGGCCTGTTTCGTCACAATTGAACACTTGTTGGGGTTTCAATTGTTCGGCCTCTATGTACCCCTTGAAGTCCTGAACATATTTTTCAGCCGCACATTTGTCAGAACTTGCAGCCTCACCATGCCTTACCACACTGTGTATGCCACTACGCTTCTTACATCTCTCAAACCAGCCTCTGCTGGCCTTAAATTCGCTCACATCAGCTCTTGTTGCAGCATTTTCTTTACGAGATCATCATGCAACTGCCTTGCTTTTTCACATATTATCAACTGCGTAATACTATTTCCTACTAATTGTTTCTCGGTGATCCACACCAACAACAAAGTCTCCACAGCTTCCAGTATTTGCGATCTCTATTTTGTGATCATACTTGCACCTTTAGTAACAAAAGCTTCTTTGATTTCCTTTCTCTTGGCCACGATGGAAGCGATGGTTGTATGGGGTTTCTCATAGAGCCTGGCCAACTCAGCGACACGCACTCCACTTCCATATTTTGCAATGATCTCTTTTTTCAATTCTGACCTTCTTTACCACAGGGCTGGCACTAGGAGCTTTCTTTGGGCCCATGGTGGCTTATTTAGCAGTTGCAAGCACTAAAAGCAATGGAATAATTATGAAATGTATTATATGAACGCGTAGGGTGACCGTCACTTGCTGGTAAACAATGCCACACTGACTCTGAATGGTGTGTCAGGCTGCTCAGGCCGGGCGTACTATTACCGAGCGGAACGACGATCACCGAGCCAATATTTTGACGAAAAAACATTATGATCACCGAATATTACAAACTCCGATGACTACGATATCTGGGGTTCTACTGTATTTTTAAGTGTTTATACAGTAGTGTACTGTATATTGTAATAAAAAGAATAGGGAAATCAGCTCTAATATACAGTGGAACCTCCTTGAGTTTAATCCGTTCTGTGACCTTGCTCGCATCTCGATTTGCTCTCAGGAGGCACGACAAGATACTTCAATATTTCGCTAATATCATCTATATGGCTTATTTATCTATCACAATTCATCTAATATGACATAATAAACAATACGTACAGTGATCCCTCATGTTTCGGTGTTTCCAAATTTCGGTTATTTTGTGTTTCGGTTCCTTTTTTCGGTCAATGTTTCCTTCGTGTATCGGTCCATACCAGATCTGTCCGCCTTTCCGCACACGACGCCAGTCTAGCGTTGTTTACCATTGAGAGAACATTACCCAGCTAGCTCTTTCAAACATTTCACAATAAATTTATTCTGTTTATTGCTGGTTTAGTGATTGTCACTGTGAAATAAGTCACCATGGGTTCAAAGAAGCTTCCTAGTGGCACCCCAGTGGTAGCATTCATGCAGGGAGTGTAGCATTCATGCAGGGAGGTAGATTCATGCAGGGTGCAGCATGCAGGGGTGTAGCAGGCATGCAGGGAGTGTAGGCATGCAGGTGCAGGCATGCAGGAGTGCAGGGCATGCAGGGAGTGCAGCAGGCATGCAGGGAGTGAGCAGGCATGCAGGGCAGGCATGCAGGGTGCAGGCATGGGTGCAGCAGGCATGCAGGAGTGCAGCAGGCATGCAGGGGAGTGCAGGAGTGCAGCAGGCATGCAGGGAGTGCAGCAGGCATGCAGGAGTGCAGAGGCATGCAGGAGTGCAGCAGGCATGCAGGAGGCAGGCATGCAGGAGGCAGGGGCATGCAGGGAGTGCAGCAGGCATGCAGGGAGTGCAGCAGGCATGCAGGGAGTGCAGCAGGCATGCAGGGAGTGCAGCAGGCATGCAGGGAGTGCAGCAGGCATGCAGGGAGTGCAGCAGGCATGCAGGAGTGCAGCAGGCATGCAGGGAGTGCAGCAGGCATGCAGGGAGTGCAGCAGGCATGCAGGGAGTGCAGCAGGCATGCAGGGAGTGCAGCAGGCATGCAGGGAGTGCAGCAGGCATGCAGGGAGTGCAGCAGGCATGCAGGGAGTGCAGCAGGCATGCAGGGAGTGCAGCAGGCATGCAGGGAGTGCAGCAGGCATGCAGGGAGTGCAGCAGGCATGCAGGGAGTGCAGCAGGCATGCAGGGAGTGCAGCAGGCATGCAGGGAGTGCAGCAGGCATGCAGGGAGGGTGCAGCAGGCATGCAGGGAGTGCAGCAGGCATGCAGGAGTGCAGCAGGCATGCAGGAGTGCAGCAGGCATGCAGGAGTGCAGCAGGCATGCAGGGAGTGCAGCAGGCATGCAGGGAGTGCAGCAGGCATGCAGGGAGTGCAGCAGGCATGCAGGGAGTGCAGCAGGCATGCAGGGAGTGCAGCAGGCATGCAGGGAGTGCAGCAGGCATGCAGGAGTGTAGCAGGCATGCAGGGAGTGTAGCAGGCATGCAGGGGTGTAGTAGGCATGCAGGAGTGTGCGGCATGCAGGGAGTGTAGCGGGCATGCAGGGAGTGGGGATTTCCCTTCCAAACACTAACCCCTCCCCCTGTCCTCCTCCCTATCTTCCAGATGCCAGCAACTCTCTTCAATAAAGGTAAGTAAATGTTATTTTAAATGTTTAATTATAAATTTATTACTTTATAATTGTTTTGTGTGTGTAAAACTATAGTATTTATTCTTTAAAAAAATGTATTTTTTGTGAATATTTTTGGGTGGAACGGATTAATTGTATTTACATTATTTCTTATGGGAAATATGGTTACGAGTTTCGAAGTTTTCGAGTTAAGGTCTAGCTCCTGGAACGGATTAAGACCGATAGTCGAGGAACCACTTATTAATAACATAGAAACATGATATATACACTAGAATGAATGAAATATGTCATTACATATGTGAGGAGTGGTAGTGTGCAGTGACGACACAGAGGCCACTGTGGTTGTTGGGGGTGTATAGGGCCACCACAGCGGCCACTGTGGTTGTTGGGGGTGTATAGGGCCACCACAGCGGCCACTGTGGTTGTTGGGGGTGTATAGGGCCACCACAGCGGCCACTCTGGTTGTTGGGGGTGTATAGGGCCACCACAGCGGCCACTCTGGTTGTTGGGGTGTATAGGGCCACCACAGCGGCCACTCTGGTTGTTGGGGTGTATGGGCCACCACAGCGGCCACTCTGGTTGTTGGGGTGTATAGGGCCACCACAGCGGCCACTCTGGTTGTTGGGGTGTATAGGGCCACCACAGCGGCCACTGTGGTTGTTGGGGTGTATAGGGCCACCACAGCGGCCACTCTGGTTGTTGGGTGTATAGGCCACCACAGCGGCCCTCTGGTTGTTGGGGGTGTATAGGGCCACCACAGCGGCCACTCTGGTTGTTGGGGGTGTATAGGGCCACCACAGCGGCCACTCTGGTTGTTGGGGGTGTATAGGGCCACCACAGCGGCCACTCTGGTTGTTGGGGGTGTATAGGGCCACCACAGCGGCCACTCTGGTTGTTGGGGTGTATGGGCCACCACAGCGGCCACTGTGGTTGTTGGGGGTGTATAGGGCCACCACAGCGGCCACTGTGGTTGTTGGGGGTGTATAGGGCCACCACAGCGGCCACTCTGGTTGTTGGTGTATAGGGCCACAGCGGCCCTCTGGTTGTTGGGGTGTATAGGCCACCACAGCGGCCACTCTGGTTGTTGGGGGTGTATAGGGCCACCACAGCGGCCATTCCTGCTTGACTACATACACACACTACTATTATAGTAGTGTGTCTAATTTACCAACTACTATTATAGTTTCATAAGGAAAACAACAACAACAATAATAATAATACATGTACATAATAAATTATCAAGTAATACAGCATTTACCTTGGAGATGGAGAAGATATGCTGGGCACAGCGTCGTATGCTGTCAGGAGTTCATTTCGTTTCGTCCTTTTTCTATTATTAATTGCTACACTCTTAATGGTACACTCTTAATGCTACACTCTTAATGCTACACTCTTAATGCTACACTCTTAATGGTACACTCTTAATGCTACACTCTTAATGCTACACTCTTAATGCTACACTCTTAATTGCTACACAGGTATTGGACGGTGGCAGTCATTTATTTACTCGCCAAAGAATCGAACATTTCTACTACTTTGAGCTCAATTTCAAGGTACTTTTTGTTGCGAAATCAATTAAAATCATATCTATTTATGTAATATATCTTCCATTCTATCAAATGAGACCAGAAAAACGAGAATATAACCATAAAAACCATACGAAAATACTGCTAAGGGGCGACTAATAACTCTGAGGTGAACTCCGTTATTTATGGTCCAATTTCTTTCATGTTAGGTGTACGTTAAGAAGCATCTTTCCATCATACATTAACCAAGTTTCAATAAGATAGCCCAACAAACAACTGAGAAAAAAAATATTTATCAAAAATCATTATAATAATAATAATTATTATTAATTTAGGGAACTGGAGCACAGATCCAATTCACTAGATCAAGAGCAAGAGCCCCTCACCAGCGTCAAGGAACCTCCCTTGAGGCCCACTTGCATCCGGAAGCAAAAAAATCGACCGAGCGACTGCTCATATCTGGAGAAACTTGCAGCCAAGCATTTGTAAGTGGAGGTTCCACTGTACATTGGAAATAAATGGTATAAAATACCGACACCTGACTCCATCCTATAAATACTCGTTGAACTCACACAGCAAGGCTTTTACGGTGGCGCACAGGTATGAAGAAGTACTCTGGAATCTTGACCTGCTATGTGGGCCGTAAAATGGACAATTCCAGGACCCGATAAGGGTAGAATATGCCACACGTGGTTAATGGCGGTAACTTTGTATTGGAGGTGGTGGCGGCTGGGTGAGTAGGCGTCCCACAAGCGTGGCTGGCTGGCACCCACACTACTCTCGTGATTTTAAGCCACATGGCTTGGCAAGCCACAATATACGACAGGGATGGTGATTATCCCTCTGACCAGCATCTAACTGGTTGCACAAAGTGATATTGGAGACAATAATTTCAAAGAAACTTGCTTGGCTTACTTCTCTCTCTCAGCTGGGTTGTCTTGCTGGCTTAAGCCCACAACACTTTCAGCTAGGCTAAGATGGCTTGAAGTCTTGTTACTAGACGCACAGCAGGTTGGGAAGCTGGCTTGGCAGGCTAGGCTGGCTTAGGACTTAAGCGGCTAGTGGCTTAGGACTTAAGCGGCTAGTGGCTTAGGACTTAAGCGGCTAGTGGATTAGGACTTAAGCGGCTAGTGGCTTAGGACTTAAGCGGCTAGTGGCTTAGGACTTAAGCGGCTAGTGGCTTAGGACTTAAGCGGCTAGTGGATTAGGACTTAAGCGGCTAGTGGCTTAGGACTTAAGCGGCTAGTGGCTTAGGACTTAAGCGGCTAGTGGATTAGGACTTAAGCGGCTAGTGGCTTAGGACTTAAGCGGCTAGTGGCTTAGGACTTAAGCGGCTAGTGGCTTAGGACTCTCCCCCAGAGACTGGCTTAAGTGCTTGGCTAAATTTGTAAAAACCCGGATCAACTCCTCAAAGGTTAAGCAAATAAGCACTGACCAGGGTAGACGCCCCGATGGCATGGTGGCTAGCGCTCTTGCTTCACGCACGGAGGGCCCGGGTTCAATTCCCGGCGGAGATACAACAGGCCTAGTGTCTAATCGACATGTGCCTAGGACAAAATGGTAACTAACAGGAAGATGCTGGCTTGGCTGCAGGTAGCGTCATCTCTGTATAGGCCTCTCCATGCGCAGTCACACACAATGTCAGTTTAAAATTATGCGACCACCGTTGCCACCATTTGTCGGGTGGGTGTTCTGGAGATATTGGACGGTTGAAGAAATACACACTAGGTCGGTTGGTAACATATATCGAGAGAGTCGTGAGGGGAGCCCAGGAGCCGTACCTTGTCCTGCTTGGTCTAACATTCATTGACATTCATTGCAATCCCATTCATTGACAACTGGGACAACTTTTATGGCAAACATGATATGTATGCAAGGGATGGGGTACATCTCTCTAGGACAGGGGTGGAAGCACTTGCCAACTCGATTGAGAGGGCCATTGCTGACATGTCTAGGATTTTAAACTGATAGAAGATAGAGGTATGGGTGTGTGTGGGAAGCAGTCAGTTTGCAACACTAGGGCTGAAAACAGTAAATGTATAAAAGACATTCATCATAAAGTTATAAATAAAGACAATGGATTAGGTCAGCAAACAAAGGGAGACAGCAGAGGGCAGCAAGAGACTAGCTCCCTTAATTAAGGTTTACTATACTAATAGCAGGAGTGTAAGAAATAAGATAGATGAGCTAAGAATAATTACAAGTGCAGGAAACAGATATTATTGCTATAACAGAGACCTGGCTCAATCTGAAAGATAGAGAGATGAGTTCTGAATGTCACATACAAGGCTATAAATTATTCCACACTGATAGGGTCAACAGGAAGGGTGGTGGAGTAGCGATGTATGTCAGAGACAATTTAAACTGTGTTAGACAAGATATAAAATTAGAAGCGTCAGCCACTGAATCTGTATGGTTACAGCTTCTTGAGGGCCATGAAAAACTGATCTTGGGTGTGATTTACAGGCCCCCAAATCTTGATAGGGAGTGCAGTAAACTTCTATGGGACGAAATTCACAAGGCGTCTAGATATGAAAATGTTGTATTAATGGGAGATTCTAATTTTAGACAAATTGATTGGAACAATGTGATAGGAAATCTTGCGTCTAGTGACTTTCTTGATACGTTTCAGGACTGCTTTTTAAAACAGTTTGTGACAGAACCAACTAGAGGAAACAACCTGCTTGACTTGGTTCTTGCCAACAAAGAATCACTAGTTAATAATCTTGAGGTTAATGATGAGCTTGGGAAAAGCCATCACAAATCACTTAGTTTCAATATATCATGGAATTACCCAGACAACTCCAATCAAGTCTCTGTTCCAGACTATAACTTGGCCGACTTCATGGGGCTCAGAAATTACCTGGGTGGGCTTAATTGGGATGACCTGACTATGGGTCAGTTAGGTAGGGCTGGTTGCCAATATGGCGTATTTCAGAGCATAGTTCTAGCTGCCCAGACAACTTTTGTTCCGAGTAGGGAAATTACATCTAACAAAAATGATCCCAAATGGATAAACAATAGATTAAAACATCTCATTGGTCAAAAGAGAGGCACATACAGTGGACCCCCGCAAATAAAATCGGCCGGTCTGATTATCGGCTGGCTCGAAAATCGATCGCTTTTTTCAGCCCAATTTTTCCCCGATTATCTATCCACATAACAGACCTGTCCGCCTGCCCCGCCGTGAGCCAGTCTAGCGTTGTTTACCTTTGAGTGAACATTACCCAGCGCTCTTATTCAAACATTTCACAATAAATTTATTGTGTTTATTGGTGATTAATTGATTGTCATTGAAATAAGTCACCATGGGTCCAAAGAAGCTTCCTAGTGGCACCCCTGTGGTAAAGAAACTGAGGAACACCATCGAACTGAAGGAGATAGTAGAAAAATATGAGAGTGGCGTACGTGTGGGGGAGCTTGCCAGGATGTACAACAAAAACAAGTCTACTATCACCTCTATCCTGGCAAAGAGAAAAGAAATCAAGGAAGCTGTTGTTGCAAAAGGTGTTAACATGTTTGCTAAAAATAGATCAAAAACAGTGGATGAGGTTGAGAAGTTGTTGGCGGTGTGGATCAACGAAAAACAGATAGCGGGTGATAGTGTTTCCATGGCAATAATTTGTGAAAAGGCAAGGCAGTTGCACGCAGATCTTGTCAAGACAATGCCTGCAACCAGTGGTGATGTGAGTGATTTTAAGGCCAGCAAAGGCTGGTTTGACAGATTTAGGAAACATAGTGGCATACACAGTGTTGTAAGGCATGGTGAGGCAGCCAGTTCAGACAAACTTGCTGCTGAAAAGTTTGTGACTGAATTTAGGGGGTTTGTAGACACTGAAAAAATGAAACCCGAACAAGAGTTTGTGATGAAACAGACCTCTTTTGGAAGAAAATGCCAAAGAGGACCTACATTACTCAGGAGGAAAAGGCACTGCCAGGACACAAGCCTATGAAAGACAGGCTAACTCTCCTGTTGTGTAGTAATGCTAGTGGGGATTTTAAAGTGAAGCCTTTACTGGTGTATCACTCTGAAAATCTCAGAGTGTTCAAGAAACACAATGTCAACAAGAATAAATTGTGTGTGCTTTGGAAGGCTAACACCAAGGCATGGGTCACGAAGGCAATTTTCCTGGAATGGCTCAATGGAGTGTTTGGCCCCAGTGTGAAAAAATACCTACAGGAAAAGAAATTGGGATTCAAGTGCCTCCTGGTCCTGGACAATGCTCCTGCTCATCCTCACAACTTGGAAGGCTATTTGTCTGATGAGTTCAATTTCATCAGAGTGAAATTCTTGCCTCCTAACACCACTCCTCTCATCCAGCCCATGGACCAGCAGGTCATTTCTAACTTCAAAAAACTGTACACAAAAGCAGTGTTTCAAAGTTGCTTTGAAGTGACCTCGGACACTGAGTTGACCCTAAGAGAGTTCTGGAAAGATCACTTCAGTATCCTCCATTGCATAGGCCTTATAGATAAGGCTTGGGAGGGACTTCCAGGTCTTTGAACTCTGCTTGGAGACAATTGTGGCCGGATTGGGTCCAAAAGAGAGATTTTGAAGGGTTTGACGCTGACCCTGACCCTGACGACCCTGTGCCTGTTGTTTAAGGCACTGTGGCATTGGGGAACTGCCTGGGGTTGGAGGTGAGCGGCGAGGATGTGGAAGAGTTGGTGGAGGAGCACAGGGTAGAGCTAACCACTGAAGAGCTGCAAGAGCTTCATCTCCAACACCATCAGGCCACAGTAGAGGAAATTGATTCACAGGAGGAGGAAGATGGACAGGGTGAGGTGCCTTCTTCACAGATTAGGGAAATTTGTTCAAAGTGGAATGATGTCCAAAGTTTCATTGAAGAATTTCACCCTGAGCAAGCTGAAATAAGCCATCTCTGCAACAAGTTCAGTGACAGAGCCATATTGCACTTCAGGAACATGTTAAAGAGGCACAATAGGGGTCTAGTGACTGTCAAGCTGGTCCTAGTGGCATTAAAAGACAAAGAAGGGAAGTAACCCCAGAGAGGGACTTGTTACTTGAAGTCCTTATGGAGGGGGATTTTTCCTTTCAAACACTAAGCCCTCCCCCTCTCCTCATCCCTATCTTCATGATGCCAGCAATTCTCTTCAATAAAGATAAGTAAATGTTATTTTAAATGTAAATTTCTTATTTCTTATTATGTGTTTTGTGTATGTAAAACTATAGTTATTCTCTATAAAATTTATTTTTTTGTGAATATTTTTGGGTGTCTGCAACGGATAAATTGTACAGTATTTACATTATTTCTTATGGGGAAATAAGGGTTCAGAAATCGGCCAGTTCGATTTTAGGCCTAGCTCCTGGAACGGATTAAGGCCGATTTTCGGGGGTCCACTGTATAGGCGTATTAAAAGAGGTGAAGGGCAGTTAAGAAATCAATATATTCAATTAAAGAGAGAAATAAAAAAAAGAATAAGAAAAGCAAAAAGGGATTATGAGGCTAAAGCCGCAAGGGATTCGAAGACTAACCCAAAAGGGTTCTTTCAGGTACACAGAAGTAGGATTAGGGACAAGATAGGCCCACTTAAGAGTAACTCAGGTCAGATCACTGACAGTGATAAGGATATGTGTGAACTTTTCAATACTTACTTCCTCTCAGTTTTTACTCAGGAAGATACTAGCGGAATTCCAGAAATAATAAATTATGTAGAACCGGACGATAATAAACTATGCACTATTAGGGTAACTAGTGACATGGTCCTCAGACAAATAAAGAAATTAAAACCTAACAAATCCCCAGGCCCTGATGAACTGTTTGCAAGGGTTTTAAAGGAATGTAAAGAGGACCTTAGCACACCTTTGGCTAATCTTTTCAATATATCACTACAATCTGGCATAGTGCCAGACAAGTGGAAAATGGCAAATGTAATACCTATTTACAAGGTGACAGGTCCTTAGCTTCGAACTATAGACCAATAAGACTTACCTCCATAGTTGGTAAATTCATGGAATCAATAATTGGCGAAGCAATTCGTAGCCATCTTGAAAGGCATAAATTGATTAATGAATCTCAGCACGGTTTTACGAATTTACTAGCTTTCTTCACTAAGGTATTTGAGGAGGTGGATCATGGTATTGAATATGATATTGTGTATATGGACTTCAGTAAGGCTTTCGATAGAGATCCACATCAGAGGCTGTTGAGAAAACTTAAGGCACACAGAATAGGAGAATTTTTTTCCTGGGTAGAGGCATGGTTGACAAATAGGCAGCAGAGAGTTTGCATAAACGGGGAGAAATTAGAATGGGGGCACGTCACAAGCGGTGTTCCACAGGGGTCAGTGTTGGGCCCCTTGTTGTTCACAATTTACATAAACGACATAAATGAGGAAATAAATAGCGACATAAGCAAATTTGCTGATGACACCAAAATAGGCCGTCCAATTCATTCAAATGAAGACATTAGAGCACTCCAGGAGGATTTGAATAGACTGATGCAGTGGTCGGAGAAGTGGCAGATGCAGTTTAATATAGACAAATGCAAAGTTCTAAGTGTTGGACAGGAAAATAACCATGCCACATATAAACTAAATAATGTAGATATTAATATTACTGATTGCGAAAAGGATTCAGGAGTTCTGGTTAGCAGTAATCTGAAACCAAGACAACAGTGCATAAGTGTTCACAATAAAGCGAACAGAATCCTTGGCTTCATATCAAGAAGTATAAATAATAGAAGTCCTCAGGTTGTTCTTCAACTCTATATATCTTTGGTTAGGCCTCATTTAGATTATGCTGCACAGTTTTGGTCACCGTATTACAGAATGGATATAAATTCTCTGGAGAACGTACGAAGGAGGATGACAAAGTTGATCCCATGTATCAGAAATCTTCCCTATGAGATTAGACTGAGGGCCTGAATCTGCACTCTCTAGAAAGGCGTAGAATTAGGGAGATATGATTGAGGTGTATAAATGGAAAACAGGAATTAATAAAGGGGGTGTAAATAACGTGCTAAAAATATCTAGTATTGACAGGACTCGGAGCAATGGTTTCAAGTTGGAAAAATTCAGATTCAGGAAGGATATAGGAAAGCATTGGTTTGGTAATAGAGTTGTGGATGAGTGGAACAAACTCCCGAGTACCGTCATAGAAGCTAAAACGTTGTGTTGTTTTAAAAATAGGTTGGATAAATACACGAGTGGGTGTGGGTGGGTGTGAGTTGGACCTGACTAACTTGTGCTATTACGTCAGATGCCGTGCTGATGAATGTGACTGACCTGACCAGGTCAATGGGAGAATTGGCCCTGCCTCGCATGGGCCAGTAGGCCTGCTGCAGTGTTCCTTCTTTCTTATGTTCTTATGTACAACTGCTATCACTGTTCATCTAGCAGTAAATAGGTACCTGGGTGTTAGTGGACTGGTGTGGGTCGCATCCTGGGACAAAACTGACCTAACTTGCGGGAAATGCTCAGCATAACAAGGGTCTTTCTATATAGTAGTATGTCATTGATGTCAGCTATGGTCTGTATACCTTGTACATGTACTGGTAGTAAATAAAGATATTATTTTTTATGTACAACTGCATCAGCCACTCCAAGTCACCTTCAACACAATCAACATGCCACCTTCACTTTCATACCCCCTACTCTACACCCCATTCCCCTTCACCGTACCACTAACTCTACCCCTCCAATGAACCACCCCCACCACCACATCTATCACCACCACAGCTACCACCACCACCACAGCTACCACAACAGCTACCACCACCACCACATCTACCACCACCACAGCTACCACCACCACATCTACCACCACCACATCTACCACCACCACATCTACCACCACCACAGCTACCACCACCACATCTACCACCACCACATCTACCACCACCACAGCTACCACCACCACAGCTACCACCACCACATCTACCACAACCACATCAACCACCACCACATCTACCACCACCACATCTACCACCACCACAGCTACCACCACCACATCTACCACCACCACAGCTACCACCACCACATCTACCACCACCACAGCTACCACCACCACATCTACCACACCACATCACCACCACCACATCTACCACACCACATCTACCACCACCACAGCTACCACCACCACATCTACCACCACCACAGCTACCACCACCACAGCTACCACCACCACCACAGCTACCACCACCACATCTACCACCACCACATCTACCACCACCACATCTACCACCACCACAGCTACCACCACCACAGCTACCACCACCACAGCTACCACCACCACAGCTACCACCACCACAGCTACCACCACCACATCTACCACCACACACTACCACCACCACATCTACCACCACCACAGCTACCACCACCACAGCTACCACCACCACAGCTACCACCACCACAGCTACCACCACCACAGCTACCACCACCACAGCTACCACCACCACATCTACTACCACTACAGCTACCACCACCACATCTACCACCACCACAGCTACCACCACCACATCTACCACCACCACATCTACCACCACCACATCTACCACCACCACATCTACCACCACCACAGCTACCACCACAAATCTACCACCACCACAGCTACCACCACCACATCTACCACCACCACATCTACCACCACCACATCTACCACCACCACATCTACCACCACCACAGCTACCACCACCACAGCTACCACCACCACAGCTACCACCACCACACTACCACCACCACCACATCTACCACCACCACATCTACCACCACCACATCTACCACCACCACAGCTACCACCACCACAGCTACCACCACCACAGATACCACCACCACAGCTACCACCACCACATCTACCACCACCACACTACCATCCACCACACGCTACCACCACCACAGCTACCACCACCACATCTACCACCACCACATTACCACCACCACATCTACCACCACCACAGCTACCACCACCACAGCTACCACCACCACAGCTACCACCACCACAGCTACCACCACCACAGCTACCACCACCACAGCTACCACCACCACAGCTACCACCACCACAGCTACCACCACCACATCTACCACCACCACAGCTACCACCACCACAGCTACCACCACCACAGCTACCACCACCACAGCTACCACCACCACATCTACCACCACCACAGCTACCACCACCAGCTCCGTCACTCAACCACTGACATCTTACCACTGTTTAAGTTACGGGATTACCACAGACTCCTACACCTGAATACCTTCACAATTATTAAACCTCTGGAGCACAATTCCTACCAACTTATCCTTCATCACTTCGTAGTAATATCTTCAGTGTAAAAAAAAAGGTCAGGTTATGAAACACTTAAGGTAGAGATGGTGTTTTGTTTGGCAGGAAAAACAAAGTATTCTAGTAAACAAACCTGGTACGGGTGGGGTTTGAACCCCTGGCGAATGAGTGGTAAAACTCCAGGCCAGTGCGTAAACCACTGGACCAGCTGGCTATAATAGATTCATCCAACTAGGTATATTTATACACCATAGTTAGGTTAGCATGGGCCACCCCTGTGACCACATGTTAGTCATATAATAACCCTTCCTATCTTCTTAAGGTGCTTCAACGTCTTGGTTATTAGCACCACAACTTGAGGCTTAGTCCGAGTGGAGGGTGGGAAGTGAGCCTTCTGCTTTCCTGTCTATGACTCGTACACCTATATACGATAGTCGTTGATATAGATGGAAGTCTACACCTGGAGGGTGTTCCGGGGGTCAACGCCTCCGCGGCCCAGTCCTTAACCAGGACTCCCGGTGAATCAGGGCTTGATCAACCAGGCTTTTACTGCTGGCCGTACGTAGTTCAACGTACGAACCACAGCCCGGCTGATTGGATACTGACTTTACACAGCGTAGGTATCCAGGTCTCTGCTGTCTGAGGGTTGTCCCATAGCAATGGAACCACAAGGAAAAAAATACATGTAAAACGAAGCTTATATTCAGCAGCAACAGCCTGGATGACCAGGCAAGCACCAGACGAGCCTGGCCCATGGCCGGACTCCGAGAGTAGTGAAACTCTAGAAACTCTTCAAAGCTATATCAAAGGTAGCCAGCATTATTACTGACACGAGACAACCAGCCAACAAAAAAAACATGATGACTGTCATAAGGAGTGATGGTGTTACCTGCGCTGATGATGCGCTGATGATACGCTCCCGCGAATGGTCGCAGACTCAAGGGACACCCAGGATGCCTGGACGTGACAGCGGCGCCACAGGTACCACGCAATCCTCTGGCTACGCCATTAATGTAATGCAGTATATTGATTCTCTTACAACCTAGCCGTAGCCTACTGTTACGCCCCTTGAACTGGGCCTCAATGTATATAATGTATATTTCAATTTTCTATAATTTTATATTGCGAATATTCTCGATTATAGCTAAATCGTTAATATTTTGCTTTATATTATTATTAGACTATTATTTAACTTAGCTATATATATTAGGTAGGATATTATATTTTGTTGTGCTCGAGAGTGTGTAGTAACTGCCTTGGTGTTGGCAAACGACTGTTAGGCTGCCGGCTTCTTGTTGCGGGGAGGAGTCAGTCTCTGAACACACCTGAGCTGGGTGGTTGTTCCTCTAGCATCTCTCTCTCTGGCCTGCTGCCCTCGTCGAGTCAACTCCTCACTCTTGTTGTTCTCGACATTAGACTCTGTTGGGTAGAGTATGTATTTGTTGGTGAGGCGAATCATACTTCTCAGAACTCTGTGTAACTCTGTTCACAGAGAATAGACTAGACAGTGATTATTCGACTTTGTTCTGGGTTGTGTGTCACTTTGACACTCTTTGATAACTCAGGTCTCAAGCTCTAGCTCAGGACCTACTTCGATAAGGCATCTGTACACCGCCACAGTTTGGGATTGTTTATGCTGAACCTAGTTTCAGTAGTAAGGGAGTTTTGGGACTGTTTTGGAGGATCTACTGATGGTCCCCAGTTAGGGTCGTTTTTCTATCTCCTTGTTCCTGATGCTGTGTTGCTGTTGCCTGTTATAGTGCTGTTCTGCGAAGTGGTCATTTTACTAGACAATCAAGCTGTTATGGTTGTCAATTAGTTAGTACAGCTAGCTTATGAGAAGTTGTTCTGTCGTACACTGGTTGAGTCGAGTCATAGTTACCGGGAGCACACTCGTACACACATTTTTATTATTTATATATATGTGCCCTCAGCACAGACTTATTGTATATGAGAGCAGTGTAGGAGCTACCCTCCTAATAACCTAATTGATATATTAATATCTTCATAATTGATTTACTTTGCTACCCTAGATTTTTCACTTTAATAAATCTTTTAAATCATTTACTTTGGTTAGTACCCTATCAGTTGTAATCCCCTTTATCTATATAATATGTCGGATAACTGAACCAGGATACTGACTTTGTTGCAAAAGCCCAGTAACAGGCTGGATGCTAGAAGGGCTTTCCTTTCTAGTGTTCACTGGAGATATCTATTATTAATAGATATCGTGTCATTTGTAACACCTACTTATAGTACCTTCTGGTTTCCTGGACTCGTGATAAGAGGAGTCGCAGTCCTACCAGACTCGTTCAAGACCTCGCAGCGCTCAGTTGTTCTCACTTTATTCTTCACTGTTCATATACTTGAAATTCCTACAATCATTTTCGTTACTACAGAATCTTTCTTCTCTCCGATTTAAAATTGTCGGCGAATGTGTTCAGTGTTACTGGGATGGTATACGTTCAGTGTAAGGTTCAGTGTTACTGGGATGGTATACGTTCAGTGTAAGGTTCAGTGTTACTGGGATGGTATACGTTCAGTGTAAGGTTCAGTGTTAGCTCGGATGGTATATGTTAGTGTAAGGTTCAGTGTTACTGGGATGATATATGTTCAGTGTAAGGTTCAGTGTTACTGGGATGGTATATGTTCAGTGTAAGGTTCAGTGTTACTGGGATGGTATATGTTCAGTGTAAGGTTCAGTGTTACTGGATGGTATATGTTCAGTGTTACTGGGATGGTATATGCTCAGTGTAAGGTTCAGTGTTACTGGGATGGTATATGTTCAGTGTAAGGTTCAGTGTTACTGGGATGGTATATGTTCAGTGTTACTGGGATGGTATATGCTCAGTGTAAGGTTCAGTGTTACTGGGATGGTATATGCTCAGTGTAAGGTTCAGTGTTACTGGATTGATATGTATAGGTTCAGTGTTAAGTGTTCATGTAAGTTCATGCTGGATGGTATATGTTCAGTGTAAGGTTCAGTGTTACTGGGATGGTATATGTTCAGTGTAAGGTTCAGTGTTACTGGATGGTATATGTTCAGTGTTACTGGGATGGTATATGCTCAGTGTAAGGTTCAGTGTTACTGGATGGTATATGTTCAGTGTTACTGGGATGGTATATGCTCAGTGTAAGGTTCAGTGTTACTGGGATGGTATATGCTCAGTGTAAGGTTCAGTGTTACTGGATGGTATATGTTCAGTGTTACTGGGATGGTATATGTTCAGTGTAAGGTTCAGTGTTACTGGATGGTATATGCTCAGTGTAAGGTTCAGTGTTACTGGATGGTATATGTTCAGTGTTACTGGGATGGTATATGTTCAGTGTAAGGTTCAGTGTTACTGGGATGGTATATGCTCAGTGTAAGGTTCAGTGTTACTGGATGGTATATGCTCAGTGTAAGGTTCAGTGTTACTGGGATGGTATATGCTCAGTGTAAAATTCAGTGTTACTGGGATGGTATATGCTCAGTGTAGGTTCAGTGTTACTGGGATGGTATATGCTCAGTGTAAGGTTCAGTGTTACTGGATGGTATATGTTCAGTGTAAGGTTCAGTGTTACTGGGATGGTATATGTTCAGTGTTACTGGGATGGTATATGTTCAGTGTTACTGGGATAGGGATATGCTCAGTGTAAGGTTCAGTGTTACTGGGATGGTATATGTTCAGTGTAAGGTTCACAGTGTTGCTGCTATGTTAGTACTCCTCTTTTGTGTACCTAGCGATCAGTGTGTACTCTAGCCTTGGTCAGTGTGTACTCTAGCCTTGGTCAGTGTGTACCTGCGGTCAGTGGTACTCTAGCCTTGGTCAGTGTGTACTCTAGCCTTGGTCAGTGTGTACTCTAGCCTTGGTCAGTGTGTACTCTAGCCTTGGTCAGTGTGTACTCTAGCCTTGGTCAGTGTGTACTCTAGCCTTGGTCAGTGTGTACTCAAACCGGTGATGTACACTCAAGTCTTGTAGTGTGTACTCTAGCCTTGGTCAGTGTGTACTCTGCCTTTGTGGTACTCAGCCTTGTGGATGTACTCAAGCCTTGGTGAGTGTACACTCAAGTCTTGGTGAGTGTGTACTCTAGCCTTGGTGCTGGTGGTCAGGTTAGGTAAGGTTTGTCAGGAAACAGGACAAGTGTTTCCTGCCGCGGTCTTAAGTCATATGATGACCCACCACTGGTGCTTTTGGTCATCTGACCGAGGCCTTTCCCTGGCTGGAGGTGATCTGTTCTTAGCTCAGAGGTGATCTGTTCTTAGCTGAGAGGTGATCTGTTCTTAGCTCAGAAGTGATCTGTTCTTAGCTCAGAGAGGACGTGTCTAGGGTTCTCTGTGGACTGAACCACTTTTTCTCTGTGAAGTGAACCAAGATGCGTCCATTGAGCAACTTTACCAGCAGCTTAAGGAGGAATTGAGGGTAGCGAAGCTTGAGATACGGCGATTGACGGAGGAAAACAAGAGATTCGTAGTAGTCCTCCTGTTGTGAGTCCTCAGGTCAAGAAGGAACCTGGGCAGTGGCCGACTTAAGGAACGAAGTTGAAGATCAAGAAACGAATGGGGAGTTAGAAACGTTGAAGAAGAAAGAGACTGCTGTGGAAACATCGAATGCCTTTCCCTTACCCGAGAATGAGTCGACTAGGGAATCACGACAAACACAAAAGGAAGGTAAAACATTGTTTTTGGGGGACCCGGTTTGATACATGGATGGGGCCGTTTAAATGGGGGTAGGGGACAGAGGGTTTTGGGGGT
>WNWK01002099.1:0-20000 GCA_009830355.1 Cherax destructor
GTGTGATGTGACTGTGAGGTGTATTCTGCCCCTTTATAAGCCTTCTTAAGAACATAAGAAAGGGAACACTGCAGCAGGCCTGTTGGCCCATACTAGGCAAGTCCTTCACAATCCGTCCCACTAACAGAATATTTCTCAACCCAATTTTCAATGCTACCCAAGAAATAAGTTTGACAATTCTACCCACTCATGCGGAGTCCCACTCAAATCCAACCCTCTCACTCATGAATTTATCCAACCTAAATTTGAAACTACCCAAGGTCCTAGCTTCAATAACCCTACTAGGCAGACTGTTCCACTCATCAACTACCCTATTTCCAAACCAATACTTTCCTATATCCTTTCTAAATCTAAACTTATCTAACTTGAATCCATTATTGCGGGTTCTCTCTGGAGAGATATCCTCAAGACCTTATTTATATCCCCTTTGTTAATACCCATTTTCCACTTGTATACCTCGATCATGTCTCCCCTCATTCTACGTCTTACAAGTGAATGTAATTTTAGGGTCTTCAATTTTTCCCGTAAGGAAGATTTCTAATGCTATGTATTAATTTAGTCATTCTACGCTGAATGTTTTCTAACGAATTTATGTCCATTCTGTAATATGGAGACCAGAACTGAGCTGCGTAATCTAGGTGAGGCCTTTACTAATGATGTATAAAGCGTAATATAACCTCTGGACTTCTGTTGCTAACACTTCTTGATATAAACCCAGTAATCTATTTGCCTTATTACGTACGCTTAGGCATTGCTGTCTTGGTTTAAGGTTGCTGCTACCATCACCCCCAAGTCCTTCTCGCAATCTGTATGGCTAAGTTCACGTTATTTAACTTATAAGTGCTTGGGTTATGGACACTCCCGAGCTCAGAACCTTGCATTTATCTACATTGAACTGCATCTGCCACTTTTCTGACCACGAATTAAGTTTGTCTAAATCTTCCTGAAGTTCTATGACTTCTATGTTTGAATCAATTATCCTACCTATCTTCGTGTCGTCGGCGAATTTGCTCATATCACTAGTAATTCCTCATCAAGGTCATTGATATATATTATAAATAACAATGGGCCTAAGACTGATCCCTGTGGAACACCACTTGTTACAAGTCCCCATTCGGATTTAACCCCATTTATGCACACTCTCTGCTTCCTATTGGTGAGCCATGACTCGATCCATGACAGCACTTTTCCCCAATGCCATGAGCTGCCACTTTCTTTAACAGTCTCTGGTGCGGTACTCTATCAAAAGCCTTACTAAAGTCTAAATAAACAATATCGAATTCTTTATCGTGATCAACAGCCTCAAAAGCTTTACTGAAGAAGGTTAATAAATTAGATAGGCAGGAACGGCCCTCGTGAATCCATGCTGGGTATCATTAATCAAATTATGGTTATCCTAGATGGCTTCTAATAATATCAGCTATAATTGACTCTAGTAATTTGCCTACAATTGAGGTCAGGCTTATTGGGCGGTAGTTTGACGGTAGTGACTTGTCCCCTGCTTTAAAAATAGGAATTACATTAGCCATCTTCCACATATCAGACACTACACCTGTTTGAAGAGAAAAATTTAAAAAATGTTAGATATTGGTTCACAGAGTTCCATTTTGCATTCCTTAAGAACCCTTGCAAAAGCTCATCAGGACCCGGCGATTTATTTTGTTTCAGTCGGTCCAGCTGTTTCATAATCATTTCGCTAGTGACTGTGATATTACATAATTTATCTTCTTCTGGGCCTCTGTAAAATTAATTACTGGGATATTATTAATGTCTTCCTGTGTGAAAACCGAGAGAAAATAATTATTAAAAATAGAGCACATATCATTCTCCTTGTCAGTAAGATGCCTAAAGTTATTTTTAAGGGGACCTATCTTATCCCTAACTTTTGTTCTATAAACCTGGAAATTTTTTTTGGGTTAGTTTTTGAATCCCTAGCAACTTTAATTTCATAGTCCCGTTTAGCTTTTCTTATTCCCTTTTTAACGTCCCTCTTAATGTCAGTATACTGATTTATAAGATGACCCTCACCTCTTTTTATGCGCCTATAAATTCCTTTCTTCTGCCCTAAAAGATATTTGAGCCTATTATTCATCCATTTTGGGTCATTTCTACTTGATCTAATTTCTTTATACGGGATAAATGTTCTTTGGGCAGCCTGTATAGTGTTAAGAAAACTGTCATATTGATACCTCTCTTCACCCCAGTCCACAGTTGATAAGTGTTCTCTAAGTCCATTATAATCTGCTAAGCGAAAATCTGGGACCATTACTGAATTATCCCTACTATCATACATCCATTCAATGATAAAGGTAATTGACTTGTGGTCGCTTGAGCCGAGTTCCTCTGTAATTTCTAAATTATTAACAAGGGTTTCTTGCTTGCCAGAACCAAGTCAAGTAGGTTATTTCCTTGTAGGTTCTGTTACAAACTGCTTCAAAAGCAATCCTGAACTACTTCTAAAAGTCGTTAGATTCTAAATTCCCTGTCATGAAATTCCAATCAATCTGACTAAAGTTAAAGTCCCCTAGAATTACTACGTTATCGTGTCTTGTGGCCTTAACAATTTCCTCCCAAAGTAGTCTCCCCTTTTTCCTATCTAAGTTTGGAGGACGGTAAATCACGCCTAAAATAAATTTTTCACACCCTCTGAAAATTCTATCCAGACAGACTCTGTATGTGTTAATTCAGACTTTATACCCGTTTTTATGCAACAATTTAAATGATCACGGACATAGAGTGCCACCCCACCCCTTTCCCGATACTTCTGTCTACTTGGAACAATTTAAAACCCTGAATGTGACATTCGGCAGGCAAGTCCCGATTTTTCATATTAAACCATGTCTCAGTTATTGCAAAAACATCAATATTACCCGTACTTGCAACTAATCTCAACTCGTCCATCTTATTCCTAGCACTACGACTATTGGTGTAATATATATTTAGAGACCCTCCTTTCTCTTTACCCTTCCTGCTCATCTCTGTTTTTCCACTATACCTATTACTGTCCTTGTCATCTAGTGTCACTAGCTTTCCACTATCCACCTTATTCTGCCTATTACTAGTTCTCCTACAACTTATAATATTACTACACCTGGACTTCTCTGTTTTCCCCCAAAAACCCATACCACTAACTATTTCTAGTTTAAAGCCCTAACAGCTCCCTCCACTGCAGTTGCCAGTGCCCCCACCCCAGACCTGGATAAGTGAACCCCATCCCTGGCATACATGTCATTTCTGCCATAGAAGAGGTCCCAGTTGTCAATGAATGTTACTGAATTTTCCTTACAGTATTTGTCCAGCCAGCAATTGACACCAATTGCCCTGGACAGCCATTCATTTCCAACTCCTCTCCTTGGCAAAATACCACATATGACAGGGTTCCCACCCTTCTTCCTAATTATGTCTAGAAGGGTGGGACATATCACCTTTATAGTTCCTTGATAATGTGAGTAGTCACGAAAGCGCTTGGAATTCTTCTATTTTTTCATAGTGGTTGTCTTGCATATATATATATATATATATATATATATATATATATATATATATATATATATATATATATATTATATATATATATATATAGTATATATATATATATATATATATATATATATATATATATATATATATATATATATATATATATATATATATATATATATATATATATATATATATATATATATATATATATATATATATATATATATATATATATATATATATATATATAGTATATATATATATATATATATATATATATATATATATATATATATATATATATATATATATATATATATTTATATATAGTATATATAGTATATATATAAATATAATATATATATATATATATATATATATATATATATATATATATATATATATATATATATATATATATATATATATATATATATATATATATATACAGAATGGCAAATATTGAGCAGAATAAAAATAAAATTGCAGTCGGCGGGTTATTGCTGCCATTTTTCCTCACGAGTCAGACGTAAACAAAGTGACATGACGTCACATGTAAATAAACATGGCCGGGCCGCGAGGCCCTGGTGAGGCCGACCTCCAACTTCCCCGCAGACTCCTAACTTATGTTGACACCTTTACAGCATTTGCTCGACACTCCCTACACTTCTGCATACTGTATTTTCCTGCACCTGAGCCAGCGCGTATCCTTAAAACCGGCTACAGTGTATTTTTCTACAGTTTGTCACACCCCTATATCTAGAACACACTATAACACCCCTGCAACCACAAATAGGTGAGATATACATATATAGTATCTGGGGTCTGGCTTCGTGGTACAGTACTGTGTACTCTGATGCAGAGTTTGCAGGTTCGAGTCCTGCTGGAGACGAAGTGATAATGTTTGTAAATAATTTCACCTGTGTGCGAATTGTTAAACATTTCAAATCTCTTTCGTTGTCCACTGCATGTGGCAGGATTTAATGAAATAACTTTGTAAACAAGCCTGGTGCTCCAGTGTATGGGGAAACATCGTCTAGCTCCGGCTAGGCGCCCTTACTTATCTGTAGTGGAAGGAAGGTAGTCCTAGGAAAGGTTGGAGGGAGGGGTAAATGAGGTTTTAAGTGCTAGGGGCTTTGACTTCCAGCAAGCGAGCATGAACGTGTTAGATAGGAGAGAGTAAAGACAAATGGTCTTTATGACTTGACGTGCTGTTGAAGTGTGGGCAAAGTAACATTTATGAAGGGATTCAGTGAAACCGGTTAGCCGGACTTGAATCCGGGAAGTGGGAACTACAGTGGTCATATGATACAGTTTTTTTTTAATCGTAGTCTAGGCGCAGTGATGGATGGGGTGAATGATGATGAAATTGTTTGTTTTTTCTCAGGTCACTATATATATATATATATATATATATATATATATATATATATATATATATATAATGTATATATGGAGGTACCACCTCTGGAACTGTCTTGGGGACCCTCATCCTCAGAGAAAAGAATAAACTTACTTCAGGGAAAACTCAAAGTTCTCCCTGAAGCTGTTTGAATTTTTTTTCCTACATCCCCCTATATTTTCTATATATTTTATTTAAAGACAAAATACATTGACAAAATTCATTCACAAGAATACAATAGGGAGTAAAACAACATAGATAACAACTCAGAGCTACATGTCAAATACTTCGTCCAGCTCCCCGGCAGTGGGCCGCGTGCATATATATGTATAAGAATTAATTAAGAAAAACGTGCTATTTTCAACGTTTTAAGATAATGTGGGAGAAGCAACGTTGGCAGCTGCTGCTTAACGTTTGTTTCCCGACGAACAAATGTACGTCGTTTTACATTAAGTTTGGTCAACCAAAATTTACAAAAATTTAATATTAAAAAAAATTATTGAGGAATAATAAAGATTTGCCAAAATTATTGAGGAATAATAAAGATTAACCAAAATTATTTGGGTGTAATTGAAATTAACCACATTCAAAATTAAGCAAAGTTCATCAAAATTAAGTAAAGTTCATAAAAAATAACCAAAATTAACCAGAATTAAGCAAAATTAACCGAGACTTATTAGAATCTATAGAAAATTTGATTAATATTGTTCAAATTAACCAAAATTTGTCAAGTATAATTAAAATAGACCAAAATTAACAAATTCCAGGAATTTAACAATACCAGGGAAAAAATACTCTACATGAAGATGTGTTGTTGATGCAACACTGGCTGGGAAGTCTGTGTTGTTGCTGCAACACTGACTGGGAAGTCAGTGTTGTTGATGCAACACTGGCTGGGAAGTCAGTGTTGTTACTGCAACACTGGATGGGAAGTCAGTGTTGTTGATGCAACATTGCTTGAGAAAGTCAGTGTTGTTAATGCATCACTGCCTGGGAAGTCAGTGTTCTAGATGCAACACTAGTTGGGCCACCAAGGGGGAAGAGGGGTGTTGCAACGCAACACAACACCGCATGCAGTTGCTAACCCGACCTTGTCGGTGAGATTTAGGAAGTTATCCGGGATCTGGTTCAACAACTCTGGTCACGGGACACTTGTACCTGCCACTTGTTCCTAGAATCTAGTCTTAATTAAAGTGCACCAGCTTAGATAAGTCACAGGTAATTAGATGAGGTCTTACAAAATCATTTATAATCACACTTTTTTATATATACATTTTAGACTGGATTTACCACGTTCTGCTACCCTCACTATCACCATTCTTTACTATCACTATTACTATTCTTTACTCTCACTATCTCCCGATGCTAATACCATTGATTACTACCCAAGTATACTACCACAATCTCTCCCATCGTCAATTGCTAATATTACCCACCGCCTCAACTACCAGCAGCACTATAAACCACCAAAATCAACCAGCTACCACTATTCCCACCACCAACTACCACCATCACCACTACCACTATCACTACTACCACCATCACCACTACCACCATCACCACTATCACCATCACTACAACTACCATCACCACTATCACCATCACTACAACTACCATCACCACAACCACCATCACCACTACCACTATCACCACTACCACTATCACCACTACCACCATCACCATTATCACCATCACAACCACCATCACCACTATCACCATCACCACTACCACCATCACCACAACCACCTTCAGAAACCACCAGCAGGTGAGGCAGAGAGCCAGCTGGTGGAGCTTCAAGAAAGCACTAGTCGAGGCTTCATAATGGGTCTTAAAGAGTTTGGCTCTGGCGCTCAATTAATATATAATGAGTTAAAAGCCTCCTTCCCTCCCTCCCTCCTTCCCTCCCTCTCTCCCTCCCTCCCTCCCTCCTTCTCTCCCTCCCTCCCTCCCTCCTTCTCTCCCCTTCTCTCACTTCTCAACATTACCCTATATCTCTTGCCAATCCACTAACAGTCGCCTCTCCTCCTCCCTCCATTAAAACACGATCTGCCCATTATAAGGAATTCGATACCTTGTATGCAAATTCTAATGGGATTGAGGAAGATCACAAACGGCATGTGTGATGGTGGTGGTGGCTGTGGTGGCAATTGTGGTGGTGGTGGCGGTGGTGGTAGTGATGGTGGTGGTGGTGGTGGTGGTGGTAGTGATAGTGGTGGTGGTGGTGGCGGTGGTGGTAATGGTGGTGGCGGTGGTGGTAGTGATGGTGGTAGTGGTGGTGGTGGCGGTGGTGGTGATGGCGGTGGTGGTAATGGTGGTGGTGGCGGTGGTGGTAATGGTGGTGGCGGTGGTGGTAGTGATGGTGGTAGTGATGGTGGTAGTGGTTGTGGTAATGGTGGTGGTGGTGGTGGCGGTAGTGGTGGTGGCGGTGTTGGTAATGGTGGCTGTGGTGGTAATGGTAGTGGCGGTAGTGGTGATGGCGGCGGTGGTGATGGTGGTGACGGCGTGGTGGAGGTGATGGCGGTGGTGGTGTTGGTGGAGGTGCTTGCGGTGGTGGTGATGGCGGCGGTGGTGGTGGTGGTATTGATTGTGGTAGTGTGGATGGTGGTGGTATTAGTGGTGGTTGTGGTGTGGGTAGTGGTGAGGGTGGTGTTGATGGTGGTGGTGATGGTGGTGGTGGTAGTGGTTGTGGTGATGGTAGTGGTGGTAGTGGTGGTGATGGTGGTGGTGGTGATGGTGGTGGTGGTGATGGTGGTGGTAGTGGTGGTGGTGATGGTGGTGGTGGTGATGGTGGTAGTGATGATGGTTGTGGTGGTGATGGTGATGGTGGTGGTGGTGGTATTGGCGGTGTTGGTGGTGGGAGTGGGAGTTGTGATGGTGGTGTGGTGGTGGTGGAGGAGGGGGTGGTTGTAGGGGTGTTGGGGTGGTTGTGGTAATGGTAGTGATAGTGGTGGTGGCAGTGATGGTGGTGGTAATGGTGGTGATGGTGGTGGTGATGGTGGTGGTGATGGTGGTGGTGATGGTGGTGGTGATGGTGGTGGTGGTGATGATGGTTATAATAGTAGTGGTGGTGGTGGTGGTGATAGCGCAGGTGCTGGTGGTGATCCTAGTAATGGTGGTGGCGGCGGTAGTGGTGGTGTATTAGTAACAGAAGTAGGTGTAGTAGTAGTAGTAGTTGCTTTAATCATAGTAGGAATAGTAGTAGTAGTATAAGTATTAGCAGCAGTAGTAACAGCAGTAGCAGCAGCAGTAGTAACAGCAGTAGCAGCAGCAGTAGCAGCAGCAGTAGTGAAATCGTAGCTATAACTATAGTGGTAGTAGTGATCGTAGTTATAATTATAATAATAGTGGCAGTAGTTGAAGTATTCTCCTCTTTATTCTACTTATTTTTCTTCTCCTTCTTTTCTTCTTCTTCTTCTTCTTTTTATTATTATAATTATCATTATTATTATTATTATTATTATTATTATTATTATTATTTTTATCATTATTTTTATTATTATTATTATTATTATTATTATTATTATTATTTATTATTATTATTATTATTATTATTATTATTATGACATTCATGGGGAGCGCTAAGTTCGTAGGGGTCACACAGCGCTGGGTGGGTAATTGATGTCCTTCAGGGAACTGAAGCACAGATCTAGTTCCTTAGCTCATGACCTTGAAGGGAGTAGTACGAGTAGTAACAGTAGTAGCGGTAATAGTAGCTATAATAGTAGTAGTAGTAGTAGCAGCAGAAGTGGATGGTAAAGTTGGCTCAAGAGGTTTTAAGCTTATCGACTACACCATGGCTGCATGTCACCTATTCACCACAAATAAAGAATACTTTAAGCTCCCACTACGGAGACTACACTCTCAGTGGGAATACACACTGAGAGAAATACACTTCCGTGTGTATACCCACTGCAGTTGCAGTGCCATTATTACTAAAATATTAATATTATTATCATCATCGTCTCCATTGCAATAAAAATAATCACATCCAGATGAATTTTTACCTGCAATGAATTTTCATTATCATATTTTTTAATTATTCTATTAATTTTTACACAATAATCTTTTTTGCCTCAACTATTTTTCTATACGTACATAGCAATATTAATATTAATATCTTTTTTTTTTGTGACGCTGTAATACTTTTGTTTATTTTGCGTCAAAATATTTCCCACAGTTGTATATTTTTTTATATTTTCAACTTAATTTTCCGAACCACAATCCGTATTTTACCTAAACAATTTAACAGCAACACAAATTGAACAGTAACACAAATTCAACAGCAACACAAATACAACAGCAGCACAAATTCAACAGCAACACAAATTCAACAGCAACACAAATTCAACAGCAACACAAATTCAACAGCAACACAAATTCAACAGCAACACAAATTCAACAGCAACACAAATTCAACAGCAACACAAATTCAACAGCAACACAAATTCAACAGCAACACAAATTCAACAGTTCCAGCAGACAAATTCAACAGCAGCACAAATTCAACAGCAACACAAATACAACAGCAACACAAATTCAACAGTAACACAAATACAACAGCAACACAAATTCAACAGCAACGCAAATTCAACAGCAACACAAATACAACAGCAACATAAGCTCTGGTCACCTTATTCCCCTGCCACTACAAATGTTCTTCTTCCTCCTTCAAGTGTACATGCAATATTTGTAACGCTTTTATGTAAATTTTCAGTGTTAACGCAGACTATCGAAAATTTGTACAACAAACTTTCACAGTTTTCGATATCCAGTTATTGCCCAGGATAATGATAATACTAATACTAATAATAATAATAATAATAATAATAATAATAATAATAATAATAATGTGTACTGGCATATAATCCTTATTATATATATATAAATATATATATATATATATATATATATATATATATATATATATATATATATATATATATATATATATATATATACTAGTAGGAGCAGCTAGTTTTCTGTTCCAGCAACTCAGCGCTGCTGTTCAGAGGGGTAATGTATGCGGTATTTTGGGAACGCCCCAGCTCTGAGGAGCTGGATGAGATTTTGCATTATAATCAGTGACAAACATGTAACAATATGTAATAGACATGTATCTCTCACACCTCGTGTACTGAATATGCCATCTTTATATCAACAATGTATCTCTTAACTCTTCTGTGCCATATTATGTAATAAAATATACCTATTGGTAAAAAAGAATGAAAAGATGGGGTGGTATGGGAAGTGGAATATTCAAATGGCTTCAAGAAGAAATCCAAATATTCTTCCTTGAAGCCTTTTTATCCACTTCTCCGAGGCTATGGGTCCCACAATTTACACCAGAGGTGGACCCCATTATATATATATATATATATATATATATATATATATATATATATATATATATATATATATATGTCGTGCCGAAGAGGTAAAACTGGTCAATTAGCAAGAACTCATTTAAAATTAAGACCTTTCAAAAAAAAATTTTATACGTTTAAAGATATATATTTTTCATTTATGTTAATGTAAAAAAATAATAATTTTGTACCAAAAGATCCTTAGAAAACTTACCAAACATTATTATAACAAGCACAATTTAATTTAGCTTAATCCAACTAAATGTATTTTAGATAAGTTTACAATAGTTTAATAATAAACAAACACAATGAAATATATTTTTTTTCGTTAGGTTCAGAATGATTTTTGCGAAATTATTGCATACACAAATTTTCGCTTGTCTTATTCGGCAAGAAGAGCGTTGCTGTTTAAGCCAAAATTCCAAGTTTTACCTATTCGGCACGACATATAAATATAAGTATTTGCGGCGATGCGCAAGCCGACCAATATGGTCTACATGGTCTAAACTGTTCTAAAACCTAAGGGTTGGCATGCAAGACACAATGAGGTCAACGACATCATAAAGAGAACCCTTGCTTCAGCTGGATGCCCAGCCGAGAGAGAGCCCCGATCACTAGCAGCCAACAACGCCCACAACACAGCAAACCGCCCCGACGGGATCACCATCTATCCTTGGAAGAATGGCAAGCTCTTAGCCTGGGACTATACCTGTGTGTCGACACTGGCTGACACCTATATCCATCACAGTGTCGGGCGACAGGGAGGAGCTGCTGACCACAGGGAGGAGCTGCTGACCACAGTATCATTTTGTCCCAGTGGGATCGGAGACCTTGGGATCATGGGGAAAAAATGCAACACGTTTCCTTAAGGAACTGGGTTCCAGACTCATCGACACCACCAGGGACCCAAGGGCGGCCTCTGTGTTCTTGCCCCTACCCTATGTGAGCCACTAGCTCCCTTGCAGTGCTCCTCTTTCTTAGTATTTGACTGACTCCACTCCTACTACTACTACCACCACTATTACTACCACTATTACTCCTACACCACTTTCTCTTGTTCCCGTCCCTCTCAGCTGCCTAGCGCCTCAGCGTGGCCATCCAGAGGGAAATGCATGCTGCGTACTGGGCTCGCGTCCGGCTTCGGAGGAGCTGGAAGAGATTCATAATCTTTGATATATTGTACCAATGTATTCATGTTCATGTTTGTGTTTCCTGCCAATGTTTTCTGTTTATTAATAAAGTTCTCATTCAATATATATATATATATATATATATATATATATATATATATATATATATATATATATATATATATATATATATATATATATATATATATATATATATATATAGAGGAGTGGTAGGAGAAGAAAATATTCAAACAGCTCCGGGGAGAACCTCGAGTTTTCCCTGAGGTACGTTTATTGTCTTCTCTGAGGATGAGGGTCCCAGCAAGTTCTAGAGGTGGTACCTCTATATATATATATATTTATATATATATATATATATATATATATATATATATATATATATATATATATATATATAAAAATTCTCGTTTGCATAGTTTCCAAATGACAGTGTCCAGGAAACGAGGCGGAATTATCTGATAAAGAGGCGAGAATTGCCTGCATGAGCACATAAGGACCTCAGGATATTAAATTAAGCGGCGCTTTGCATAACAGCGCGCCCTGTTGAGAATCCGCCAGAATCCGGAAGAATCCAATGAGAATCCGCGAGAATTCGGCTCATATTCATCCCATCTTCCCGTCCCCGTCCCCCCATCGCTACGTCCAATATAAATTCTTGTGTAATCCGGCCCCGTGAATCCTGATCGAGTCGATTTTATTACCAAAACCTTTCGTTAAAAAACATAAAAAAAATGAAAAAAAATGAATTGTAAAAATCAAAGAATCACTCATTTGGTATATTCTATCTGTCTGTCTCTGTCTTTGTCTGTCTGTCTGTCTCTGTCTTTGTCTGTCTGTCTGTCTCTGTCTTTGTCTGTCTGTCTGTCTCTGTCTTTGTCTGTCTGTCTGTCTCTGTCTTTGTCTGTCTGTCTCTGTCTTTGTCTGTCTGTCTGTTTCTCTTTCTCTCTCTCTCTACATTTATTGCAGTGCTAGTATTTATCAACACATTCAGCACGCAAATAAAGCGTCACTTGGTTTAGAGGACCATTAAGGAGGTCATTAAGTGGTAGCAAACACTTAAACGGTTTCCCCCAGGGAGTTTGTTTGCACCCTTGGTAATTAATTTTCTTCCTCCTTTCACAGAAGACACTTCACAGCGGTGCGAGTGTGTGTGCCTCTCTCTCTCTCTCTCTCTCTCTAACACCACCTCACCAGCCGGAAGCAAATTACCAAAATGGATACAAATCTGGCATTCACAAACAAGTTGAGAACTCGTTCAAACTTGTTGCGTGGAGCAGCGACCACACAGCTCTACGGTGATTAACTCCCTCCAGAAATTAACTGATTTCGGATTCCTGGTATCAGAGATTCTCCGCTGCTGGTGGTGCTGGTGGTGCTGCTAGTGGTGATGCTACTGGTGGTGCTGGTGGTGCTGGCGGCTGCTGGCGATGCTACTGACGGTGGTGGAGCTGGCAGTGCTGATGGTGGTGGTGCTAGCGGCTGCTGGCGGTTCTGTTACTGGTGGTGCTGGCGGTGATACTGGTGGTGCTTCTGGTGATGCCAGTCTTTTGATGGTAGTGGTGGTTTTAGGTTAGCTTATGTTTTCTTCTTCTTTTTCTTCTTCTTCTGGTCATGGTGCACATACCTCGTCATGGTGCACACTCCTGGTCATGGTGCACACTCCTGGTCATGGTGCACACTCCTGGTCATGGTGCACACTCCTGGTCATGGTGCACACTCCTGGTCATGGTGCACACTCCTGGTCATGGTGCACACACCTTGTCATGGTGCACACTCCTGGTCATGGTGCACACCCCTGGTCATGGTGGACACACCTGCTCAAGGTGCACACACCTGCTCAAGGTGCACACACCTGGTCATGGTGCACACTTCTGGTCATGGTGCACACTCCTGGTCATGGTGCACACACCTGGTCATGGTGCACACACCTGGTCATGGTGCACACACCTGGTCATGGTGCACACTCCTGGTCATGGTGCACACACCTGGTTATGGTGCACCCGATTGGTCATGGTGCACATACCTGGTCATAGTGAGCACACCTGGTCATGGTGCAGACAAATGGTCATGGTGTGTGCACCATTACCAAGGTCTGCACTCAGTTTTATGGGTAGGTATGATAGGGCCCGGCTACTGTAATTAAAGATGAGGGCCAGGAGCTGAAATTCAAACTCTATAATTAACTCGATGAGCACAACTCTGAGAGTACGCACACATACATACACAGACACACACAGACAAACACAAACACACACACACACACACACACACACACACACAGGGAAGGCACTGAAATGGATCAGGGAATACCTGTCAGGAAGACAACAGCGAGTAATGGTACGTCGGGAGGTGTCAGAGTGGGCGCCTGTGACGAGTGGGCTTCCACAGGGGCCAGTCACAGGACCAGTGCTGTTTTTGGTATATGTGAACGACATGACGGAAGGAATAGACTCCAAAGTGTCCGTGTTTGCAGATGATGTGAAGTTTATGAGAAGAATCAAGTCGGATCAGAACTAACAACTACAAAGGGATCTGAACAGGCTGCAAGACTGGTCCAGCAACTGGCAAAGTCATGAAGATTGGGTAAAGGCAAAGAAGACCGCAGACGGAGTACAGTCTAGGGGGCCAGAGACTACAAACCTCACTCAAGGAAAAGAATCTTGGGGTGAGCATAACACCGGTCACATCTCCTGAGGCGCACATCAACTAAATAACTGCTGCAGCATACGGGTGCCTAGCAAACCTAAGAACAGCATTCCGACATTTTAATAAGGAATCGTTCAGGACCTTGTGCACTGTGTACGTTAGGCCCATATTGGAGTATGCAGCACCAGTTTGGAACCCACACATAGCCAAGCACGTAAGGAAACTAGAGAAAGTGCAAAGGTTTGCAACAAGACTAGTCCCGGAGCTAAGGGATATGTCCTACGAGGAGAGGTTAAGGGAAATCGACCTGACGACACTGGAGGACAGGAGAGATAAGAGGGATATGATAACGACATACAATATACTGAGAGGAATCGACAGAGATTGAGACAGGATGTTCCAGAGATGAGACACAGCAACAAGGGGTCACAGTTGGAAGTTGAAGACTGAGAAGAATCACAAGAATGTTAGGAAGTATTTATTCAGTCACAGAGTTGTCTGGAAGTGGAATAGTCTGGGAAGTGATGTAGTAGAGGCAGGATCCATACATAGCTTTAAAACGAGGTATGATAAAGGTCGTGGAGCAGGAAAAGTGACCTAGTAGTGACCAGTGATGATGCGGGGCCAGAACTGTGACTCGACCCCTGCAACCACAGCTAGGTGAGAACAACTAGGTGAGTACACACACACACACAGTAGACTGTCTCATCAACCACACTGGAACCTACACAAACAACCACACTGGAACCAACACAAACAACCACACTGGAACCTACACAAACAACCACACTGGAACCAACACAAACAACCACACTGGAACCAACACAAACAACCACACTGGAACCTACACAAACAACCACACTGGAACCTACACAAACAACCACACTGGAACCTACACAAACAACCACACTGGAACCTACACAAACAACCACACTGACACCTACGCAAACAAGCACTCATTCCATCTGACAGATGAGAGGAAACTTGCTCATTCACTAAGTTTCTCCTCATTAAAGTCTAAGTATGTTTCCCAGAGCTGGTTCCTTGACTAGTAGAAGCCCTCATGCAAAACTTGAGTTCTCGAGTTTTAAGAAGTATAAAAATTTGGGTGCAAATGAATGGAATTTTGATGTAATCATTGGTTAAAATATGTAAAGCATTAAATGTGTAATGTGTAAATGTTTGGTGTAATGTGTTAATATGTAGTGTAATATGTTAATATGTAGTGTAATGTGTTAATATGTAGTGTAATGTGTTAATATGTAGTGTAATATGTTAATATGTAGTGTAATATGTTAATATGTAGTGTAATATGTTAATACGTAATGTAATGTGTAAATTTTTAGTGTAATGTGTTAATTTTTATTGTAATGTGTAAATGTTTGGTGTAATGTGTTAATATGTAGTGTAATGTGTTAATATGTAGTGTAATGTGTAAATGTGTAGTGTAGTGTGTTAATATATAGTGTAATGTGTAGTGTGAAGTGTAAATATGTATTGTGAAGAGTGAAGTGTAAAGTGAATATGAGACGCAATTTTAAAGAAACGAGGCGAATATGATGAGAAAATTGATGAGATTGATGGTTGATGTGGTGGTTGATGGTGGTGATGACGTGTGGATGGTGGTTGATGGTGGTGATGACGTGTGGATGGTGGTTGATGGTGGTGATGACGTGTGGATGGTGGTTGATGGAGGTGATGACGTGTGGATGGTGGTTGATGGTGGTGATGACGTGTGGATGGTGGTTGATGGTGGTGATGACGAGTGGATGGTGGTTGATGATGAGTGGATGGTGGTTTAGTCTACAAGAGCAGACTAACACTCAGGTACTTACTGCTAGGTGACCAGGGAACACCAGGTAAACGACCACGTGCCCATACGTCTGACCTTTCCCAGGTAACGACCAAAGGCGACCACTTGCAGGCTTCTAATCCACTGAATCTTTCGTATGTCCCTCTGAATATTCCTGACTGTTTCGATCCCTTCAGGTATCACGTATGTTGTGATTATGTCTCCTCTGGTTCTTCCCATTCTCTGGTGATGCAAGGTTAAGGTGTCTTCACCTGTCTTCATAGTGTGCGACTCTTGGATCAGAAATCAGCGCTTGGTAAGCCGTTCATGTTTCTGGAAAGAATAAATACATGATAAGGTGTGTATTAGTGTGTGTGAGTGTGCGTGTACTCACCTAATTCACCTAATTGTGGTTGCAGGGGTCGAGACTCAGCTCCTGGCCCCGCCTCTTCGCTGTCTGCTACTGGGTCTCTGCTCTCCCTGCTCCATGAGCTTTATCATACCTTGTCTTAAAACTATGTATGGTTCCTGCCTCCACTATATCTTTCTCTAGTCCATTCCACTTCCTGACTACTCTGTGGCTGAAGAAATGTTTCCTGACATCCCTTTGACTCATCTGAGTCTTCAGCTTCCAGTTGTGTCCCCTTGTTTCTGTGTTCCTCTCTGAAACAACCTGTCACTATCTACCTTGTCAATTCCCGCAGTATTTTGTATGTCGTTATCATGTCTCCTCTGACCCTTCTTTCCTCCAGTGTTGTTAGTCCTATTTCCCTCAACCTTTCTTCATAAGACAGACCCTGAGTTGTGGAACTAACCTTGTCGCAAACCTTTGCACTTTCTCTAGTTTCCTTACGTGCTTGACCAGGTGTGGGTTCCAGACTGGTGCTGTATATTCTAGTATGGGCCTGACGTACACGGTATACAGTGTCTTGAACGATTCCTTGTTAAGGTAACGGAACGCTAATCTAAGGTTTGCCAGACGCCCATATGCTGCCGCAGTTATCTGGTTGATGTGTGCCTCCGGAGACGTGCTAGGCGTTATACTCACTCCAAGGTCTTTCTCCTTTTCCGAGGTTTGTAGCCTTTGTCCGCCTAGCTTGTACTCTGTCAGCGGTCTTCTTTGCCCTTCTCCGATCCTCATGACTTTGCATTTGGAGGGATTGAATTCGAGAAGCCAACTGCTAGACCAGATGTCGAGCTTGTCCAGGTCTGTTTGCAGCCCTGCCCTGCGTGTGTGTGCGTGTGCGTGTGTGTGTGTGTGTGTGTGCGTGTGTGTGTGTGTGTGTGTGTGTATGTACTCACCTATTTCCTATTTGTACTCACCTATTTGTTGTTTCAGGGGTCTAGTCACAGCCCCTGTCCCCCCGCTTCTTCGCTGGTCGTTACTAGGTCCACTCTATCCCTGCTCCAAAAGTTTTATCGTACCTTATCTAAAAGCTATGTATGGATCCTGCCTCAACTCGTGTGTTTATGTGCGTGTGTGTGTGTGTGTGTGTGTGCGTGTGTGTGTGTGTGTTTGTATGTACTCACCTATTTCCTAATTGTACTCACCAATTTGTTGTTTCAGGGGTCTAGTCACAGCCCCTGTCCCCCCGCTTCTTCGCTGGTCGTTACTAGGTCCACTCTCTCCCTGCTCCAAAAGTTTTATCGTACCTTATCTAAAAGCTATGTATGGATCCTGCCTCAACTCGTGTGTTTATGTACGTGTACTCACCTAATTGTACTCACCTAATTGTGGTTGCAGGGGTCGAGACTCAGCTCCTGGCCCCGCCTCTTCGCTGTCTGCTACTGGGTCTCTGCTCTCCCTGCTCCATGAGCTTTATCATACCTTGTCTTAAAACTATGTATGGTTCCTGCCTCCACTATATCTTTCTCTAGTCCATTCCACTTCCTGACTACTCTGTGGCTGAAGAAATGTTTCCTGACATCCCTTTGACTCATCTGAGTCTTCAGCTTCCAGTTGTGTCCCCTTGTTTCTGTGTTCCCTCTCTGAAACAACCTGTCACTATCTACCTTGTCAATTCCCGCAGTATTTTGTATGTCGTTATCATGTCTCCTCTGACCCTTCTTTCCTCCAGTGTTGTTAGTCCTATTTCCCTCAACCTTTCTTCATAAGACAGACCCTGAGTTGTGGAACTAACCTTGTCGCAAACCTTTGCACTTTCTCTAGTTTCCTTACGTGCTTGACCAGGTGTGGGTTCCAGACTGGTGCTGCATATTCTAGTATGGGCCTGACGTACACGGTATACAGTGTCTTGAACGATTCCTTGTTAAGGTAACGGAACGCTAATCTAAGGTTTGCCAGACGCCCATATGCTGCCGCAGTTATCTGGTTGATGTGTGCCTCCGGAGACGTGCTAGGCGTTATACTCACTCCAAGGTCTTTCTCCTTTGCCGAGGTTTGTAGCCTTTGTCCGCCTAGCTTGTACTCTGTCAGCGGTCTTCTTTGCAGTTCTCCGATCCTCATGACTTTGCATTTGGAGGATTGAATTCGAGAAGCCAACTGCTAGACCAGATGTCGAGCTTGTCCAGGTCTGTTTGCAGCCCTGCCTGGTCCTCTTCCGATGTGATTCTCCTCATTATTTTCACATCATCCGCGAATAGAGACACTTCTGAGTCTATCCCATCCGTCATGTCATTTACATATACCAGGAATAACACTGGTCCTAGGACTGACCCCTGCGGTACACCACTCGTCACAGGCGCCCACTGTGATACCTCACCACGCACCATGACCCGTTGTTGCCTCCTTTGAGGTATTCCTGATCCATTCCAGTGCCCTTCCTGTTATACCTGCTTGTTCTTCCAACTTCTTTACTAATCTCATGTGAGGAACTGTGTCGAAGGCCTTCCTGCAGTCCAGGAAAATGCAATCAACCCACCCTTCTCTCTCCTGCCTTACCTCTGTTACTTTATCATAGAACTCTAGGAGGTTTGTTACACAGGATTTGCCTTCCCGGAATCCGTGTGCGTGCGTGCGTGTGTGTGTGTGTGTGTGTGTGTGTGTGTTCACCGAGCTTGTATGTCGATCATAAATACTTTTGATGCTATGAAGTGTCTCTCTCTCTCTCTCTCTCTCTCTCTCTCTCTCTCTCTCTCTCTCTCTCTCTCTCCCCTGTTATAGGGAGAGCAGCTGTTGATCGGGAGAATCCTGGGGAGGACGCTTACACAGAGTAAGACCTATCTGCTTCCATCACAATATTCCTCCCCAGTCCCCCCTTTTCATCAGGACCGGGAGGGGAAGTAACGGAAGGAGTGGGGTGGAGAGAGGAGGGGAGAGGTGGGGAGGGGGTGCCATGAGTCCGGGGAAGGGGCTCTTAATCAAAGGAATTGAAATTTTCCCTTACCACCTATTTTCTGGGTCAAACTCTATTTTTTCCCCAGAACGGGATAATGATCTCAAGCCCCCCGTTATTTTCCCTTCGTCCTGCTCATTATTTACCTTGCATCATAGCCATCATTTCCCTTTATCCTACTCATTGTTTCTCTTCAATCTACCCGTTATTTCCATTCGTCCTACCCATCATTTCCCTTCATCCTGCCCATAATTTTCCTTCCTTTTACCCATCAGTTCCCTGTATCCGATTCATCATTTCCCACTCCCTTCCTCTCTGCCTACTCATCATTTCCCACTCCCTTCCTCTCTGCCTACTCATCATTTCCCACTCCCTTCCTCTGCCTACTCATCATTTCCCACTCCCTTCCTCTCTGCCTACTCATCATTTCCCACTCCCTTCTCTGCCTACTCATTATTTCCCTCTCCTTTCCTCTTTGCCAACTCATTATTTCCCACTCCCTTTTTCTCTGCCTACTCATTATTTCCCACTCCCTTCCTATTTGCCTACTCATTATTTCCCACTCCCTTCCTCTCTGCCTACTCATTATTTCCCACTCCCTTCCTCTCTGCCTACTCATTATTTCCCACTCCCTTCCTCTCTGCCTACTCATTATTTCCCACTCCCTTTTTCTCTGCCTACTCATTATTTCCCACTCCCTTCCTCTTTGCCTACTCATTATTTCCCACTCCCTTCCTCTCTGCCTACTCATCATTTCCCACTCCCTTCCTCTCTGCCTACTCATTATTTCCCTCTCCCTTCCTCTCTGCCTACTCATTATTTCCCACTCCCTTATTTTCTGACTACTAATAATTTCCACTCCCTTCC
>WNWK01002099.1:25000-77500 GCA_009830355.1 Cherax destructor
GAACCTAACGAAAAAAATATATTTCATTGTGTTTGTTTATTATTAAATTAATGTTAACGATTCTAAAATATATTTAGTTGGGTTAGGCTAAATTAAATTGCGCTTGTTGTAATAAGGTTAGGTAGGTTTTCAAAGTTTCTCTTGATACAAAATTATAAATTTCTACATTAACGCAAATGAAAAAATATATCTTTAAACGTATAAGAATTTTTTAGAAAGGACTTAATTTTAAATGAGTTCTTGCTAATTGACCAGTTTTACCTAATCGGCAGACACATATATATATATATATATATATATATATATATATATATATATATATATATATACACTCATCATTATGTGAGTATGTGTGTCATACGCAAATACGCATACGTTACCGTGCGCGTATACCCCGTGTATGCTCTGGTTAGTTACTGCCTGACCTTGTTTACTCCCGTGTGAAACACCTGCTGCCTCACACCTGTCACTCACCGGTAGTAAAAAATGTATAACATATTTCTTGTTGTTTATTTTCAGAATTATCTTTATTAGATGGTAAGAAATTTACTTCGTAGTTCAAGACAAATTCTGGAACTTAGCCTTTCTTAAGACAAGTTCAAGTGCTTAGAATTTCTCCTTAATCCCTAAGCAAGTGCTCAAACCTCTTGGTTCTTAAACCTCCCGGTGCTTAAACCTCCTGGTGCTTAAACCTCCTGGTGCTTAAACCTCCTGGTGCTTAAAAATTTTGCTTAAGATTGTATTTCAACGCTCCCACTCAACCTCCTTCCACTCAACCTCCTTCCACTCAACCTCTTTCCACTCAACCTCCCAAATGAAGAAAGAAGAACAAGGCACGAATGAGGAATTGGTGGGAAAAGGAGGATGTATTAAGGAAATGAGAGGATAGAAGTGTATGAGTCTTTGAAGGAAAGTGCTAAAGAATGAGAAGAATGAGGAAATTCTGTGAAGAGTGAGAATCGACGAGCACAGGTGTAAACTACTGGCCTGCACACCTGGCTGTTGCTTGATAACCAATTAGGAACGAGCGAAAAAGGCAGCAGAGAGAGAGAGAGAGAATAACTGATTGCATTTCCTTCACCAATATAAGCTGGTAGTTACAGTGTGTATAGCCTATGTAGTGTTTACAGCTATGTACAAGGAGGCACAAATAAAAGCACAAGACACAGTGAGAACCGTAGCTACCAGCAGGGAAGACAAATCTGCCAAAGCTGTTTCAACAGTGTACCACATCGCTTCACAGCTTTGGTGGACTTCCTTGTGATTAGTTGGTCGAACCGAGGAGCTGGTATAACGACGGGGCCCCCGATCGTTACACCCTTAGCACCTGGTTCGCTGGTAGGATGGCAGCCTATATGGTTGTCATTCGCTGAATAAAATGCATCATACTCTTAGCATGCCAGACCGAGTGTGTTTGGGAAAAGAGAAATTATTTAAGGAGGAAGAACTGAGTGAAAAATAAGAAATAAGAGTGGATGATAATAATAGTGAATGGGGAAAGTAAAGGATGATACGATAATGGCGGAATAAGAGAAGATAAAAACAAGAAAATAATGGGCAAAGTGGGATATAATGGAAAGAATAGGGTACAACGAGGAGAATGGGGAAGTGGGAAGACTGGAGAAAAAGGGAAGAGTGTGAAGAATAGGGAAGTGTGGAAAGAATAGGGAATAGTGGAGAAGAGTGTGAAGAATAGGGAAAACTAGACAGGAGTCAGGAGAAAAAAAATAGCCCAAATTACTTTTCTGGAAACATTTTCAAAGTATATTTTTTAAAATATAGAGAAAAAACATCAATTTCTATTTCAATATTTCTAATACAGTCTTCAAAACCGATTTATTTACAATCGTAAAATTAATTATTATTTAATGACGAATTATTGGTTAATTAGTCACAATTGAATTAATATATTTTTAAAGGATTATTTATCTATTTATTTACTGATATATGTGTCTAGTCTGTTATTCAATATTATACACCTATTATTCGTTGTATAATTTATTGTCTGTAATCCGCTGACAGCGCAGCTCCTCTCATCTGTAAAATTAGCGACACGACATTCTTGTGGGCGTTATTTTCTGTTGAAATTGAATTGTTATTATTATTATTATTATTATTATTATTATTATTATTATTATTATTATTATTATTATTATTATTATTATTATTATTATTATTATTATTTTGTTGTTATTATTATTATTTTATTATTATTATTATTGAGGGGGCACCCACTCATCTACCTAAAGTCGTACCTTAGCAACAGAAGCCAGTACGTGTACACAAATGGAGAGAACTCTTCCACACAACAAATTACAGTCGGAGTCCCTCAAGGAAGTGTCCTGGGGCCACTCCTATTCCTCATTTACATAAACGACCTACCGAATGCATCACAACTACTCAAACCCATATTATTTGCAGATGACACAACATATGTCTTCTCTCACCCAAATCCAGTCATACTGGCCAACACTGTTAATGCCGAATTACAGAAAATATCAACATGGATGAAGACAAATAAGCTTACTCTCAATACTGACAAGACCTACTTCATTCAGTTTGGAAACAAAGCCACAAATGTTCCACTTAACATAACACTCAATGGTTCACCCATCACAAGACTCACAGAGGGAAAATTCCTAGGAATCCACCTTGACAGTAGTCTTAAATTCCAAACACACATACAACAAATTTCCAAGAAAATCTCAAAGACAGTAGGCATATTACCAAAGATACACTATTATGTGCCACAACCTGCTCTCATTGCACTATACATTCTCTTATCTACCCTTATCTCACCTATGGAATCTGTGCATGGGGCTCAACAACATTAAATCACCTTAGACCACTCATAACTTAGCAAAAGGCTGCAGTCAGGATGATAACAAATTCCCACTCTAGACAGCATACTCCACCTATATTCAAAACTTTAAAACTACTCACCGTAAAAAATATTCATACCTATTCATGTGCCTTCTACATACATAAAACTCTACATGCTAATATCAACCCTCCGCTCAAAATTCTCCTCAACAACTTTAATAGGTCCCACGACCACGACACAAGACACAGATCACTATTTGACATACCCCGAGTCCATACCAACCAATGTAAAATTCTATGCACATAAAGGGCCCAGAATCTGGAATTCATTACCAGTAAATATTAAGTTAACCTTGTCGGAAAATCAATTCAAGACGATTCTCAAAATCACCTACTCACCCTATACTAAATACTCATACTGTAACAAACTTCCAAACCCAATATTATTATTATTATTATTATTATTATTATTTTTTATTATTGTGTTATTATTTTGCTATTATTATTATTATTATTATTATTATTATTATTATTATTATTATTATTATTATTGTTGTTGTTGTTGTTGTTATTATTTTGTTATTATTATTATTATTATTATTATTATTATTATTGTTATAGTTATTGTTATTATTTATTATTTTTTTATTATTATTTTGGTATTGTTATTATTAATATTTAAAGAAAAGCGGTAAACCCATAGGGGGTAGTACAACACCTGGAGGACTGGTTGGCAAATGAAGTTTGAGCCAAGGAGGACGAGGAGAGGTCCAATACCTTGACTCAAGATCCTCGCCACCGGCATCAACGACCCTCCGTTTCATGGGAAGAAATCAGATTAGAGAAGTTGAAATTAGGTCACGTTTCTACTGTATAATTAGCATTGAGCTAAAGTTTCTCCAATAAAAAAATAATGGAACAATCAAGAGGGGTTAACATTATGGTTAGGAATATTAACATGATAACCAGTTTCTGCTGCTAGGTGAAGCTGAATTATCTCCGCTGATTAAAATTCTTCCAGTTTGACCTATGGATTAATGGGTACAGTCTCTGCAGGGTATTTCACATTCACAGTGTACAATGAGAGGGATTCGTTTGTTTTATCTGAACCTCTAGTGGACACACAACTCACTGTTCTGTCTTGTTAATAGGTTATAATTATTTTGTGTAAGCGGGGATTTAATTTTCCATTCTCTTGGCCATGTTTTTTTGCAGTAAGGGATTAAAAAAATACATGGGGTTCCGCTGTGCTGTTTCGTTTATTATATTACCTCTATAATCAGTAGACGACATAAAGGGCAATAAGAGTATGTTTGAGAAAGATATATATGAACTGAAATCACCCAGACCCACACCTGGGAGTGCATATGTGTGTGTGTGGAGAGAGAAGAGAGAGAGAGAGAGAGAGAGGAGAGAGAGAGAGAGAGAGGGAGAGACGGAAGCAACAAGTGTGTGACAGAAGGCAAGCAGAAAATTGAATCTAGGGGAAGGTGACAGTCAGGAAGTGACGTGGGGAGGTGACAAGTGTTAGTCTTGTGTACTTACTACCGGGGGAGAGGCAAGCAGTGAGGGAGAGGAAGAGGAGAGGGATGAAGAGGAGATGCGGGAGGGAGGGGAGAGGAGGCGGAAGAGAAGTGGTAGAGGGTGATAAGAGAGGGTGAAGAGTGACGGAGGGGGGGGATGAGGAGGAGGGGAAGAGGAAGGGATGTAAACCACAAGTGGCGAGGGGAAGTGAGAGAAGGTGCAATAGAGAAACGCACTGAGTAAGAGAGGAAGGGAGAAGTTGATAACCATGGAAGCTGAAGAGTAGTGAGAGAGAGAGAGAGAAAGAGAGAGAGAGATAGAAAGACAGACAGAGAGTTTGAAGAGTCCTCAGAATGTGGCATATTATAATATCTGGGTGTTGGATCATCATCTGGGTTTTGCTGCTGTGTTGTTGGCTCGTGTTCACTCGTTGCGGGACTATCACCCATTATATAATTGGTGGAGACCAAGATAGTAAAGCAGAAAGCTCTCTCCCCACCATCCTCTTCCTAGGGACAAACTTCTTATACAGTTCTGAAAAAAACGGCATGGGATTAACGAGAGGGAGTAGATGGAAGGCATGAGGTAATCAGTCCCTCAGCCAGTCTGAGGGACTGATTACCTCAAACTCCTCATCTTTACCACTCTTCTTTGTATTGGACTGATGAAGCCACTGTGTGGTGAAACGTTTCCTCAGTCAAGATACCCAAGTGTAGCACATGTGTGTAATTGATTAATCCCATATTTGCATAATGAAAAACTAAATTGATTTACTGGTCACACTTTCCCTGGGAGACAATTTCATTGCTCCACAACTCTGAAAAACCTCTTACGCACATTTGTATTAAAACTCATATTAGAAAGCTTTACACAATTGTTTCTTGTTATTGTATCTCACTGACCTTCAAGTCCTCATGACTGAGTATATCAAACCTGTTTAATATCTTGAAGGTTTATTTTAAGTCCCTCTAAGCCTTTATTTTTCTGAGAGAGAGAACAGGTTTAGTAACTTGAGTCTTTTTTTTCATATTGTTTGTACGTTAATAATGGTGTGAGTCTTGTTGTTTTTCTGTGTATCCTCTCAAATTTATGTCTTATATATTTAAGGACCCACAACTGGACAGCATTTTCAAGATTAGATCTGACGAGAACATTACACAGTGCTAATGTTCTTCAGAAGTTTCGTGCTCTAAATTTTTTACTACGAAGCTAAACACAGTGTTAGCCTTGATCCATGTAACAAAATATTGCCGAGTATATTTCAGGTCGTTGCTTAACACTGTTCCAAGGTCACTGTATTCCTTCGCCCCCGCCAGACGGCTTATTTTATGTTTTTTATATTTTTATATTGCACATTGCACTTAATCATATTGCAGTTCATCTTCCACTCTTCTGTCCACTTTAGAAGCCTGTCCAGGTCTCTTTGGACATTCTGGCATTCGGTCACATCTCTCTAATTTCTTGTCATCCACAGACTTCGCAATTCTGAATAGTAATCCCAATTTCTGATCGTTAATATATATTAAAATCAAGACAGGTCCCAGGACTGACCCTTGAGGGACCCGCCTCATCGTTGCGTCCCTCCACTCAATCACTGAGCTGTTTCTAGAGATTGTTCCTTTCGTTTCTAGAAATTGTTCCTTTAATTTCTAGACATTGTTCCTTTAATTTCTAGAGATTGTTACTTTAATTTCTAGATATTGTTCCTTTAATTTCTATAGATTGCTCTTTTAATTTCTGGTGATTGATCCTTTCATTTCTAGAAATTATCTTAATTTCTAGAAATTGTTCCTTTAATTTCTAGAGATTGTTCCTTTAATCTACTAACTAATCTCCGTTTTAATGGGACCCATTTTCAAACTGACGTGCTTTATCTGCCTCCATTTATTTTTTTAATATTGAAGTGACGATAGCTGGTTACCAGTCTATCCTGAGAGAGAGAGAGAGAGAGAGAGAGAGAGAGAGAGAGAGAGAGAGAGAGAGAGAGAGAGAGAGAGAGAGAGAGAGAGAGAGAGAGAGAGAGAGAGAGAGAGAGAGAGAGAGGGGATGTATCTGAGGGGCATGAGATGGAAGGAGCTTAAAATATGGATATTGTTGACAGGGTAAAACATGGAAGGGGAGGTGAAGAAAAGGGCCAAACACTGAAGAATGGAGCCTCAATCCAGGACGGGGGAAAAAATAGGCGAGTACATCCCCGGGAGAAGCAGGTGAGTACCCCAACCCCTCCTCGCTGAGGCAGGTGAGTACCCCAACCCCTCCTCGCTGAGGCAGGTGAGTACCCCAACCCTCCTCGCTGAGGCAGGTGAGTACCCCAACCCTCCTCGCTGAGGCAGGTGAGTACCCCAACCCTCCTCGCTGAGGCAGGTGAGTACCCAACCCTCCTCGCTGAGGCAGGTGAGTACCCCAACCCTCCTCGCTGAGGCAGGTGAGTACCCCAACCCTCCTCGCTGAGGCAGGTGAGTACCCCAACCCCTCCTCGCTGAGGCAGGTGAGTACCCCAACCCCTCCTCGCTGAGGCAGGTGAGTACCCCAACCCCTCCTCGCTGAGGCAGGTGAGTACCCCAACCCCTCCTCGCTGAGGCAGGTGAGTACCCCAACCCCTCCTCGCTGAGGCAGGTGAGTACCCCAACCCCTCCTCGCTGAGGCAGGTGAGTACCCCAACCCTCCTCGCTGAGGCAGGTGAGTACCCCAACCCCTCCTCGCTGAGGCAGGTGAGTACCCCAACCCCTCCTCGCTGAGGCAGGTGAGTACCCCAACCCCTCCTCGCTGAGGCAGGTGAGTACCCCAACCCTCCTCGCTGAGGCAGGTGAGTACCCCAACCCTCCTCGCTGAGGCAGGTGAGTACCCCAACCCCTCCTCGCTGAGGCAGGTGAGTACCCCAACCCTCCCGCTGAGGCAGGTGAGTACCCCAACCCTCCTCGCTGAGGCAGGTGAGTACTCCAACCCTCCTCGCTGAGGCAGGTGAGTACCCAACCCTCCTCGCTGGGCAGGTGAGTACCCCAACCCTCCTCGCTGAGGCAGGTGAGTACTCCAACCCCTCCTCGCTGAGGCAGTGAGTCCAACCCTCCTCGCTGAGGCAGGTGAGTACCCCAACCCTCCTCGCTGGGCAGGTGTACCAACCTCCTCGCTGAGGCAGGTGAGTACTCCAACCCTCCTCGCTGAGGCAGGTGAGTACCCAACCCCTCCTCTGAGGCAGGTGAGTACCCAACCCTCCTGCTGAGGCAGGTGAGTACCCAACCCCCGCTGAGGCAGGTGAGTACCCAACCCTCTCGCTGAGGCAGGTGAGTACCCCAACCCTCCTCGCTGAGGCAGGTGAGTACCCCAACCCTCCTCGCTGAGGCAGGTGAGTACCCCAACCCTCCTCGCTGAGGCAGGTGAGTACCAACCCCTCGCTGAGGCAGGTAGTACCAACCTCTCGCTGAGGCAGGTGAGTACTCCCAACCCTCCTCGCTGAGGCAGGTGAGTCCCAACCCTCTCGCTGAGGCAGGTGAGTACCCAACCCTCCTCGCTGAGGCAGGTGAGTACCCAACCTCCGCTGAGGCAGGTGAGTACCCAACCCTCCCGCTGAGGCAGGTGAGTACCCCAACCCTCGCTGAGGCAGGTGAGTCCCAACCTCTCGCTGAGGCAGGTGAGACCCAACCCTGCCAGTCAACTTTGAGGCAGGTGAGTACCCCAACCCCTCCTCGCTGAGGCAGGTGTGTATATACCCTCCTCGCTGAGGCAGGTGTGTATATACCCCCCTCGCTGAGACTATCAATGAGAGACTAAAGAGAAGCGGGAGGTGGCAGCCTCACTTCTCTTGTTTGTGTTTACCTCGCTAAGATGGTCTGGCTGGCTGGCTGGCTGGCTGGCTGGCTGGCTGGCTGGCTGGCTGGCTGGCTGGCTGGCTGGCTGGCTGGCTTTGGCTCTGGTTCTCAGGTTGGCTGGCTGACTTTAGCTGGCTGGCTGACTCTTACCCTCTCTCTCTCTCTCTCTTTATCTCTCTCACTCACTTTCTTTCTCTCTCCATCACTCTGCAATAGAACCACCAGTAAACCATGAACCAATTCCCACACGATACTAAATATCCTTCGAGTGGACAGCCATTTGCCCAACCTGAACTCTAATAGTCTGGTTGATCAGGCCAGGCAGAGTTATTTAGGATTGTATTTCTCGACCTCTCTTCATCCGCTTCCCTCTCTCACTCCTCTCCTCTCTTCTACACCTCTTCTCTTCGCTCTCGTCTGGCTCTTTTCCCTTCGAAACAATGACAGTGAAATTACCAGAAGAATGAAACAGATATACAGTAGAATTTAACAAAAGTAGAACTCTTGCACCTGCCAGTCACTTTGCACCTGTCAGTCCCCTGGCACCTGTCAGTCACCTGGCACCTGTCAGTCCCCTGGCACCTGTCGATCAGCTACGATAGTAAAATGTAAATGTGGTAGGTGTCAGGTGGTATCGAGGTAGTCATGAGCACCTGCTCTCTGCGTCGAAGCTTGTGTGAAGATGTGACAAAGAAACGGACCATGGTAGTTAGGAAGACCTCGCAAGACCCTGCAAGACCTGGCAAGACCCTGCAAGACTTCGCAAGATCATGAAAGACCTGGCAAGATCATGAAAGACCTCGCAGACCCTGCAAGACCTTGCAAGACATTGCAAGGCCTTGCAAGACCTTGTAAGACCATGTAAGACCTCGCAAGACCCTGCAAGACCTGGCAAGATCATGCAAGACCTCGCAAGACCCTGCAAGACCTGGCAAGACCTTAAAGGACCTCGCAAGACCCTGCAAGAGCTGGTAAGACCATGCAAGACCTCGCAAGACCTTGTAAAAATCTCACAAATCCTCAGAAGACCAAATCATTTGCAACATTTCCATCAGAAAAGACTGGGGGTGAGCGGCGAGGAAGCTCTAAGAACCGCAAAGCTTACATGATGCTTATTGTCTTATACTTACTCCTCTCTCTGTCTGTCTGTCTCCCTCCCTCTCTCTCTCTCTCTCTCTCTCTCTCTCTCTCTCTCTCTCTCTCTCTCTCTCTCTCTCTCTCTCTGAAGAGTCTTTTTTCACGCTACAAAGAAACGGAGGCAATGCAATCGAGGTAAGTAGTGTTATGGTGGCAAGTAATGTAATCCAGGAGAGAGACACTCACCACACAAACCCCCATGTTGCTCCTCCTCCTTCTGCTCTTCCTCCTTCCAGACACTAAACGCCTAAACTGTGCATATATATATATATTATATATATATATATATATATATATATATATAAAAATATATACGTATTATATATGCAAAACAACACTGAGGTAGAATGATAGCTCTAGCCTTCCTCGTTCTGCAATCAACACATCATCGCTTGCACATTGCGAAAGAGGAGGATGTCCAAGAGTACGTCCCAAAGGAATTTATATATATATATATATATATATATAAAATATATATATATATATATATAATATATATATATATATATATATATATTATATATATATATATATATATATATATATATATATTAATATTATTTATATATATATATATATATATATATATATATATATATATATATATATATATGTAGAGCTCATTTAGAACTGCTGGACCTATCCTCAGAGAAGACATACGTCCCTCAGGGAAACCTCAGGTCCTCGAAGTTTGAATATTTTCTCTACACCCATATATATAAGTGCTTTATTAATAGACAGAATACATTGACAGAAAACACAAACATGAACATGAATACACTGGTGCAATATATCAAAGATTATGAATCTCCTCCAGCTCCTCCGAAGCCAGACGCGAGCCCAGTATGCAGCATGCATTTCCCCTCTGGATGGCCACGCTGAGGCGCTGGAACATGAAAGTGGCTGCCCTTGGGTCCCTGGTGGTGTCGATGAGTCTGGAACCCAGTTCTTTAAGGAAACGTGTTGCATTTTTCCCCACTCCCAAGGTCTCTGATCCCACTGGGACAAATTGATACTGTTGGCTTATATCCCTGTACTTATATCTTTGTACTCCTCCCTGTGGTCAGCAGCTCCTCCCTGACGCCCGACACTGTGATGGATGTAGGTGTCCGCCAGCATCGACACACAGGTATAGTCCCATGCTAAGAGTTTGCCATTCTTCCAAGGATAGATGGTGATCCCGTCGGGGTGGTTTGGTGGGTTGTGGGTATTGTTGGCAGCTAGTGATCGGGGCTCTCTCTCGGCTTGGCATCCAGCTGAAGCAAGGGTTCTCTTTATGATGTCGTTGACTTCATTGTGTCTTGCATGCCAGCCCTTAGGTTTTGAAACGTTTCGCCACTGCGTGGGCGAAACGTTGTCAATAAAGGATCACATTATACTGCTTATGTGTTTATCTTTCCATTGTGTCGGTATTTTATACAATTTATTTCCAGTTTAGACCATGTAGACCATATTGGTCGGCTTGCGCATCGCCGCAAATACACGTATATTACGTGTGAATTGGAGCAGCAAGGCGAAGAGCCACTGCAATACGGAGGTAAAACTTGCGATTTTGGCTTAAATAGCAACGCTCTTCTTACCGAATAAGGGAAGCGAAAATTTGTGAATGCAATAATTTCGCAAAAATCATTCTGAACCTAACGAAAAAAATATATGTAATTGTGTTTGTTTATTATTAAATTACTGTAAACTTATCTAAAATATGTTTAGTTTGATTAGGCTAAATTAAATTGCGCTTGTTATAATAAGTTTAGGTGAGTTTTCTAAGGTTCTTTTGCTAGAAAATTATTATTTTTTTACATTAACGTCAATGAAAAAATATATATCTTTAAATGTATAAGAGATTTTAGAAAGGACTTAATTTTAAATGAGTTGTTGCTAATTGACCAGTTTTATCTAATCGGCACGACATATATATATATATATATATATATATATATATATATATATATATATGAAGAGAGAGAGAGAGAGAGAGAGAGAGACAGCATCAATTCCAGACAAACGTTCAACAATACACAACAACCACTGGGAAAGGGGAAAGGATAGAATGTTTTCCTCAAAGAAAGTTAGCTTTGTCTACCTTTCCTGTTCTCTCTGAGGTTGCATAACTCGTCTCTGGTGGTGTACTCTTGCTAGTGACTAGCGATCAACTGCCCAACTAACAATGAAAGTTACTCCTTTAAAGAGAGAAGCCTTTTTTTCTGGAAAAAAATAAAAAGATCGACCTAAATAGGGCATTATTATTATTATTATTATTATTATTATTATTATTATTATTATTATTATTATTATTATTATTATTATTATTATTATTATTTTATTATTATTATTATTATTATTATTATTATTATTATTATTATTATTATTATTATTATTATTATTATAATGATGGAGCGCTAAACCCGTAGGATTATACAGCGCCTGTGGGAGGATGGAACCTCCCTTGAGGGGCCTAAATAGTGCAAAGTCTAGTATAATCTACTACTGGTACTATCTTTTCAGGTGTTAGTCGTGTGTTGGCACGGGTGTTAGTTGTGTTATGACGCAGGTGTTAGTTGAGTGATAACGCAGGTGTTGGTTGTGTGATGACGCAGGTGTTAGTTGAGTGATGACGCAGGTGTTAGTTGTGTGATGACGCTGTTGTTAGTTGTATGATGACGCGGGTGTTAGTTGTATAATGATGCGGGTGTTAGTTATATGATGACGCGGGTGTTAGTTGAATGATGACGTGAGTGTATAATGACGCGAGTGTTAGTTAAATGATGATGCGGGTGTTAGTTGTACGATGACGCGGGTGTTAGTTGCATGATGTCGCGGGTGTTAGTAGTATAATGACGCTGGTGTTAGTTATATGATGACGCGGGTGTTAGTTGTATAATGACGACAGTGTTAGTTGCATCATGACACGGGTGTTAGTTGTTTGATGACGTGTTAGGTGTATCATGACGCGGGTGTTAGTTGTATAATGACGACAGTATTAGTTGTATGATGACGCCGGTGTTAGTTGTATAATGACGACAGTGTTAGTTGTATGATGACGCGGGTGTTAGTTGTATGATGTCGCGGGTGTTAGTTGAATAATGACGCGGGTGTTAGTAGTATAATGACGCGGGTTTTAGTCGTATGATGACGCGGGTGTTAGTTGTATGATGTCGCGGGTGTTAGTTGTATGATGACGACAGTGTTAGTTGTATGATGATGCGGGTGTTAGTTGAATAATGACGCGGGTGTTAGTAGTATAATGACGCGGGTGTTAGTTGTATGATGATGCGGGTGTTAGTTGTATGATGATGCGGGTGTTAGTTGTATGATGACGCGGGTGTTAGTTGTATGATGACGCGGGTGTTAGTTGTATAATGACGGAGAAGTTATTTGTATAATGACGCGGGTGATAGTTGTATGATGACGCGGGTGTTAGTTGTATGATGACGCGGGTGTTAGTTTTATAATGACGACAGTGTTAGTTTTATGATGACGCGGGTGTTAGTTGTATGATGTCGCGGGTGTTAGTTGAATAATGACGCGGGTGTTAGTAGTATAATGACGCGGGTGTTAGTTGTATAATGACGCGGGTGTTAGTTGTATGATGACGCGGGTGTTAGTTGTATAATGACGCGGGTGTTAGTTGTATGATGATGCGGGTGATAGTTGTATGATGACGCGGGTGTTAGTTGTATAATGACGCGGGTGTTAGTTGTATAATGACGCGGGTGATAGTTGTATGATGACGCGGGTGTTAGTCTATGAACAATAAATCCTAACCATTAATTTTAAGGGTTGAACCGGTAAGCCAGCAGAAGGACTCTGTCAGATGACTTAACATAAGAACATAAGAAGGGAGGAACACTGCAGTAGGCCTGTTGGCCCATATTAGGCAGGTCCTTCACAAATCCAACCCACTGAAAGCTCTAGCTGCGGGGATCATCATATAACTAAGACCCGCGTCTGGAAACACATGTCATGTTACCTGACAAACCTAACCTAACCTAACCTAACATAATCTGACAAACCTAACCTAACCTAACATAACATAACCTGACAAAGCTAACATAACCTAACCTAACATAATCTGACAAACCTAACCTAACCTAACATAACCTGACAAACCTAACCTAACCTAATATAATCTGACAAACCTAACCTAACCTGACAAACCTAACCTAACCCAACCTAACATAACCTAACCTAACATAACCTAACCTAACATAACCTAACCTAACATAACCTAACCTAACATAACCTAACCTAACATAACCTGACAAACCTAACCTAACCTAACATAATCTGACAAACCTAACCTAACCTAACCTAACCTAACCTAACCTAACCGACAAACCTAACCTAACCTAACCTTACCTAATCTGACAAACCTAACCTAACCTAACATAACATAACCTGACAAAGCTAACATAACCTAACCTAACATAATGTGACAAACCTAACCTAACCTAACATAACCTGACAAACCTAACCTAACCTAACATAATCTGACAAACCTAACCTAACCTGACAAACCTAACATAACCTAACCTAACATAACCTGACAAACCTAACCTGACAAACCTAACCTAACCTAACATAACCTGACAAACCTAACCTAACAAACGTAACCTAATCTGACAAACCTACCCTAACCTAACCTAACCTGACAACCCTAACTTAACCTAACCTAACCTGACAAACCTAACCTAACCTGACAAACCTAACCTAACCTGACAAACCTAACCTAACCTAGTGATGCAATGACGGGAATGGATGTAATGTAAAAAAAGCCTCCACTCCGAGGTATATATAAGAGAGGTATATAATTATATAGAAGTGTATTTATGTATATAAAAGTATATAATATAAATATATTTATGTATGCAAAAATATATAATAAAAGTGTACTTATGTATATAAAAGTGTATAACAGAAGTATACATAGGTATAATTATTTTCTGGTGTGAGGGAAGAGTGAGAGGCAGGAAGCTGCATGATGCACGAGCATCTTGCACTCCATTTCTCATCTCCAGGGGAACTATTTTGGAGAATTAGGAAGGAATAAAAGTCAAGAGAAACAGATGTAAGAGAGAGAAGCAAGTTAGAGAGAGAGACGTGAGACAGAGAGGGAAGTCTTGGTGACCATCTTTCCTGAATATCGTTTTCAATACTTTTCCTAATTCGTTATTTGGGAAAACAATTAAACGGATTTCTCCTTTTTATTTTTTTTCAACCTCTCGTCTCACCGTTATACATTTTTTTTTCATTCAACCCAAGTGACAGCAAAAAATAAAAAAAAATAAAAAGAAGACTGCAGGTAATATATTCGCGTTTTACATTGCGCACGGGCGAAAACTTTGAGCATTAATATTGGCACTGGAGCGGAGTGCCATCAAAGCTCATCTCAAGGGGATCTAAACCTTCAAAATCTTGTTAGCGTGAGCACGGAAGTAAACTCCGGAGAGGGAGCGGGGAGAAAAAGCGGACACGTAATGCTGTCCGCCGAGTCCACCACCTCAGTCCTCATGTCAGTCACCAGGCGTGGGGGAAACCATGGGAAGTCGATATGACAAGGAGGTACACTTTGAAGGGGAAGGATGATTTTCATTTTTTTTGTTTTTAACTTTATTATGCTCTCTCTCTCTCTCTCTCTCTCTCTCTCTCTCTCTCTCTCTCTCTCTCTCTCTCTCTCTCTCTCTCTCTCTCTCTCTCTCTCTTACACAAAAGTTTTACAAGGTTAGGCTGTGTTCCTACCTTTATTTACACTCTAAGAGCTGTTACATACAGTCCCTGGACTCATGGGTATAGGGTGCATAATAAAGATATTAAACTAACTTACATACATCAGCTCTCTCTCTCTATCTCTGTGTCTCTGCCATGCACGGTCTCTCCCGCCGGTGTAGCCTTCGCGGAAACATCCCCAGGTGTTGCGGGTTCAACACTCACAAGGAGACAATCTCTGCTACTTTCCTACACATTTTTTATATCTTTTATATTATTTCCTGTATGATGTGAAGCGACGATCGTTGGTGTGCCTATCAGTGCGTTGTGACGCCTGTGAGTGCGTTGTGACGCCTGTGAGTGCGTTGTGACGCCTGTGAGTGCGTTGTGACGCCTGTGAGTGCGTTGTGACGCCTGTGAGTGCGTTGTGACGCCTGTGAGTGCGTTGTGACGCCTGTTTGAACATGACGTCTCACAGTTACTGCATTATTAAGAAAAACGACGTCACGATATACCTGGAGAGAGAGAGAGAAAAGAGAAGAGAGAGAAGAAGAAGAAGAGAGAGAAAAGAGAGAGAACACCCTACTATAACATCCAAAAGCATCTGCTAGAAAGAACTAGCTTCAGGGTCTAGCTTCCTCAAATTTGGGAATTGCTCAAAATTTCTTAAACACGTTAGCACACTGGTCTGACCATCATGTACTTTTACTATATATATCTGTGTTAAGTGACACGAGCACAGACAAGTACATAAATTACAAGAGAGTGACCTAAGGCCGAGTGCGTACATTACAGTTAGGTTGATCACAATCACTGTATATGCAAAACCGTCAGAAGTTCTTGAAACCAAACGTAAGCCAGACTACCACAACACTCAGTTTGTTTACATCCCGAGTTCCTCCTTTAACGTGCTTAACTGCGTTCGCGTCGCCGTTGTAAGTCGTAGATCCACACGGCCTTCTAACTTCACTCCTGCGACATTTAGATTCAGTCTAACTTTATTCTAATAACATTTCCATTGCTTTACCCAGGCAGGCGAGGGTTTGTGCCGTGCAGTGCCAGCCAGAGCAAGCATTTATTGCACAACATTTCGATCCAAGGTGCGCGAAACGTCGCACTGAAGGTTTGCTCTGATATAAGACGAAGATGTTTATCGTATTTTTTTCCAACATTCTTTGAATAATTTAGACACTCGAGTAATATTTGGGAATGTTTATTGCTGAATAAACATTCCCCAGATGTTGTCCAAGTGTTTAAATTATCAACCTTTCGATTTTCTAAATCACTTATGCAAACTCTTTGAAGAATTTATCAACCGGATTATGAGAGAAAACTTTGTATATATGTATATAGATGCGCCATCTTTACTCTTTCTTTACTTGGCTTTGCTAAAGGAGTGTCAGCGACAAAGTGGCCTTTTATAAATATTATTAGTAAGAAAACTAAAATAAAGTATTAGGTAAAAAATATTAATTAAAAATTAATTAAAAACAAATCGGCGACGGGCTGCCGGGAGTACGGCAGAATTTCGTTCTCATTAAGATTATTTTTTCTTTCAAACATGAGACGTCAGAAGACCTTCCTCGCAAGAACGTCACAAGACCTTCCTTCCACGCCCAAGGAACTTCGCAACCTTCCACGGAACGTCGCAAGACCTTTCCAAGGAACGTCACAAGACCTTACATCCACCGAACGCCATAAGATGTTCCTTCCATCCACGGAATGCCACAAGACCTTCTTCCCCCTCCCCCAAGGTGCGTGGAAAGGTCTTGTGGCATTCCGTAGTGACGAACCTCGAAGACGAACCACCTTGAAGGGCTCCCATTCGTCAGGTAGAACAATTGAACAAGTACCGTTGAGAACTGCTCAGGTCAGTGAATAGACGGGGGAAATGAGTCTACTGAAATTGACGAGTGAATCTACTTTGGTCTCTTTCCAAGCTTATGAGGCTCTCTTACGTACACAGCTGTAGATATGGCCTGCACACCTGGCAGTAACGCGTTAACCACTTAGGAACGAACAAAAGCACAGCAGAAAATAAATTAATATATTTCCTTCACCAAAAATAAGCTGGTATTTGCAACATATATATCCTATGTACAGTATTTACAGCTATGAGGCAAATGCAAACACAAGACACTGAACCGTGACGACCAGCAGGGAAGGCAAGTCTGCCAAAGTTGTTTCACCAGTGTACCACATCGTTCACAACCTTGCCGAGCTTCCTTGTGATTGATTGGTTGAACCAAGGTACGGGTATAACGATGGGGCCCTTGATAGTTAAACCTTTAGCACCTGGTTTCGCTGATCGGGAGTCATGCCTATATGAATGTGTTACGTACACCGAATAAAACGTAACAAACTCTCAGCATGCCACAGCCTCCCTAATGAAACAATCTTTCCTCATCTTAGCTCCAAACATTCATATTTCGTATGTAAGTGACCAGATAATGGCCAGGAACTAGATAAAGACAGAACGGAGGTTATCGGATGCTCAATGTCCCTAAAAGCCAAATAAAAAGATGGCCAATTTATTAACAACCTTTATTTAGCTTAAATTGGTACCGGAAGCCATAAAAAAAATACCAACAGGTAAGGAATGTCAACAAGAGTCAAAAGATTTAAGAGACAATTAAAATACAAATGTGCTCAATAGAGGGAGTTAAATTCACTCCTCTACCAGAACTCACTAACAAAAGGCTGCTAGAAATCCCCTGAAATCTAGAACTAAATTTGAGTATATTTATATGTTTTTCCCCTTACAATGAGCATATTAGTGTCATTATGAGAGTCAAAGTCATTTTGGGAAGATAGAGGATTAATAATTATGAAAGAATCAAGTGTGTCCCCTGATTACATAGAACCAGCATTTTTTTCGAATAGTGAAGTGCATTCTCCATTGACTTAGAATCAGCAATTATCGAGGACTTAAGTTTTTATTTCTTGAAGGAAGTCAGTGTTAAGTTCAATGTCATGATCGTGGATTAAAGTGTTGTGACCACTGACTCATGCAAAGTCAATACCAGTTGGACCCAAAACTGAAACACAGGTAAAATAGATCTGCATTTTTTTTTTAGTTCTCAGTCGGAAACCTTCGCTGATGAGGTTTAGTTCTCAGTCGGAAACCTTTTCTGCTGAGGTTTAGTTCTCAGTCGGAAACCTCTGCTGAGGTTTAGTTCTCAGTCGGAAACCTCTGCTGAGGTTTAGTTCTCAGTCGGAAACCTCTGCTGAGGTTTAGTTCTCAGTCGGAAACCTCTGCTGAGGTTTAGTTCTCAGTCGGAAACCTCTGCTGAGATTTAGTTCTCAGTCGGAAACCTCGGCTGAGGTTTAGTTCTCAGTCGGAAACCTTCTCTACTGAGGTTCAGTACTAAAAACTTTTTTCTCTGAAAAGAAAATAAAGACACAAAATGTAAACAAATGAGACCAAAATCTTGTGTCCCAATACTTTAGAATATTTTTTTTTTACTTCCTTCTCACCTAGCCTTTCAAAAATCACACTTTCCAAATTTACCTAGCGGACTTTTCCAGAAATCAAATTATTGTATGATAAATTTCCTGGTCTCCCTATACACGTCCCGCGGCTCTCAAACGATTCAGGGGTTTATTAAAAGGGAGAGAGAGAGAAAAAAGTGGGTGTGCGGGTGCTTTCAGGTTGTCCCTGGCGCCGAGTGGGGTGTGCTGGAGCGTGTGATGCTACGGCATTCCACAATTTGGAGGAGCCTTTCATCCCATCCGGTCCAAGGGCCGGTCCTCTGGAACGTTCCCTGGTCAAGTGTTCCAGAGGTGCAGAGTCTCGTCGTCGGCAGCGTTCCCCGTTCCAGCGATACAAGCTCGGTTTCCTGCTCTAATGTTCCAAAATTATAGACCCTGTAACGCTTCCAGGTCAATTGTTCCAAGTATTATAGGCTCTGGTCAAGTGTGAATGAATATACTTTTAGTAGAGGATCCTTTCAATACAACGTTTCACCTTGGGTGAAACATTGTACTTACAATGTCTTTATTCCACAAGGAATAGGTCTATTATGTAATGTTCTAACTGTTAAACAACTCTTAATATTGCCCAAGAGTGCATCGTCGCTCTTAGTCTCCAAGTGCCAGCTACCTGGCTCGTGGGTGAGCTGAGAGCGGTGCCACTTACTTCACATACACATACGTATGTGAGGGGGAGGTTTCATCTAGCCTCCTACAATAACACTGGCCAACTATTTGTTATGATCTAGTTAGATATACTTTGATTTATTCCTAGATATTTGAGAATATTAAATAATACATTACTCACGGCAAGGTTTTATTAAAGTTTTAATGGCTCTTTCATTTCTCCCTTGTTCTTAATAATTAATGGAGACAGTCTGAATTGACTTGTTTATTGACACCAGGGAGGAACTTTGCTTATAGTTACACTCGCTTAAACAGGGCCAAGTCGGGTTTGGTGGATGGACTCCTGGCCTGACAGGGTGAGATATGTAACATCCCTCAGTTTTGAACGTGTTAAAACAGGAAACAGTAGAAGTTGAGGTAATCAGTCCCTCAACCCTGAAGGTGTTGCACACGAGTCTAATTCATCGACTCGTTAGTACTTTATGCCATTAATGTTATGATACTTATTTGTCACAGCACCATCTTGGAATCTTGCTGGAGAAATTATCTTCTAATGGACGTAGGACTTTGGGCACGTCCTACGTCCATTAGGGGGGCCCCGACTATCTCTGACGTGACTTCAACTGTTGAACTTTGCCTGACTCCCAGATAAACGTCCACCTTCCTGCGTGTGTTTCAGACTCATCAAGACCAAGATAATGTACTCCTTCTTCAAGGTAGAAAGATTGATTATCTCATCTTCTACTGTCTTCAAGTCACAAGCTCTGCATTGAAATGATATAGCTTAAACGTCTTTAAATTGTCTCTGCTGTATACCATTAATGTTATGATAGCAGAAAAATGGTATATCTAGTAGCATTTCTTAATGGTTATCCCAATAATAATAAAAAACCGGCAAATATCCCTATAATAATAATTATTATTATGCACCTATGTAAACCGCTGAAATTTTGTAAGTCATTTAGGGCAGAGACTGATAGGAAACTCGATCCACCGTGTATTAAACACAAGACTCTACAAGACGCTACTCTAACACTCAGGGTTGCCTCACCCAGAGTGGGAAGACTCGCTAGTCTGGCACTCAGGGTTGCCTCACCCAGAGTGGGAAGACTCGCTAGTCTGGCACTCAGGGTTGCCTCACCCAGAGTGGGAAGACTCGCTAGTCTGGCACTCAGGGTTGTCTCACCCAGAGTGGAAAGACTCGCTAGTCTGGCACTCAGGGTTGCCTCACCCAGAGTGAGAGAGTTAGTGAGCGATGTGAAGGGTCCCGTCTCTTCCCTCAGTTAAGAGAAGGACATCTTTCTTAGGAAGGTGACGAGGCGGCCACAATTCCTGCCTTGAGCGGCGTGTGTGTGCAGGCAGAGACAGTTGCCTGCAGCGGTGTGTGTGGAGGCAGAGACAGCTGCCTGTCAAGATTGTGACTCACTGGTTCATGGTTCTTGCTGGCCGGAAATTTGTCTTGAGTAACAGGTTTGTGGAAGAAAAATAGGAACTTACGGAGGAGGGAGGGACGTTTAAATAGAGGGAAGGAAGGAGGGAAAGGAGGTAGGTATGCAGGGTGGGAAGGGATGGACGACTGGAGGAAAGGATGGGTTTTCCTGTAGATAACGTTCTCCAAAACATCGAAAAACGTTCCCTAGTTAAGTGAATAACTTTCTCCAATACAAGTATGAGGAAGTATGAAGTAAATGACTCAAGACATTAAGAAGACACTAAAGCCTTTCAGGAGTGAGTGAGCTTCATCAAGTACCTAGGAAACGTGAGATCAATGTCTCTTAAACAGTGCATTAGGCGACTGAGGTGAAGGATCAATAATGAATAATACGCTTGTGTAACACCTGCGTGTCTTTATATCTCTGACTCTCACTGGTTTGCAAAATGTCTTAATTATGCAAATACCAAGGTGTTACACACGTGTTTAATTCATCAACACCGCGGGAGATGATGTGGGAGATAAGAAGGTGTAGCCAAGGAGAACAAACCTCTGTTCCGCATAATGGTGTCGGATATTTTCGTAGTCTAGGAATTCCCGACATTTACGTGTAATTCTGTCGTTGTCGCGTAATGACGCTGTAGCTTTGACCCACAGCACGAGGTGGGCGTGGGAGTTGTGGTGTTTGTTGTATGCAAGTATTACTGTGTTGCGGGAGTTGTGTTGCATGTAAGTATTGCTATTTTGTGAGAGTTGGGGTATGCAAGCATTACTGTGTTTTGGGAGTTGTGGAGTTGTACGCAAGCATTACTGTGTTGTGGGAGATGTTGTATGCAAGCATTACTGTGTTGTAGGAGTTTTGGAGTTGTATACAAGCATTACTGTGTTGTGGGAGATGTATGCAAGCATTATCAGTGTTATCAAATCGGCATGCACACGCGTGTTCTTGTAGTCATGAAGGAAGGCTTATGGAGGTCTCTCCAATGTATGCCGTGTCGTAGCCCCCACATGGGACACTGTAAATCCTTGCAACATAGCGTGCAGTGATGAGTGTATAGGGTCTCGTGATACCTCTCAATGTTTTGGTGGTAATTCCAGCTATATCCGAGTTGGTTTAACATAGGCTGGGACGGACTGTGTAAGAAGCGCTAAACGCGAGTGAGACGGGTCTGCATTCAATATTTGTTTGGGTTGTAGCGGTGTTGTTTATAAAAGTGACCTCTCGTTTGCAGTGAAAGAATATAAAGGGAAAAAGAATATAAACTTTAAGGTGTTTCTTTACACTGTATTTGCTAGGCTTTCAGTAGATCATCGCTGGGAACTCCAAGCGCCCCGAGAAAGAATCCAACGATCACTCCTTTCTTGATCGTGATGTGAGCAAGTGTACGGCAAGCGACCTCCGCTACAACGGCTAATATTTTCCAGTGGATGTGTTCTGACGACGACACAACTACACGAAATAAGGCAAGATTCTTAACGATGCTTATCACAATAATTTTTTCTTCTGTTCAAGTTGTTCATTACATTGTTGGGTGACGAGAGGTAAAGCTTGAGAGATAGAGAGAGAGAGAGAGAGAGAGAGAGAGAGAGAGAGAGAGAGAGAGAGAGAGAGAGAGAGAGAGAGAGAGAGAGAGAGAGAGCCTTCCTAAGGCTTGGGTATGCAAATGTGGAGAGTCCAACCAGCCGTAACTCTTGCTACCAGCTGTGCATCCGTGTCCGCCACACTCCTCTAACCTCCATCCCTCCCTTGAACCCTCTTGAGTTCATTGCTTCACCCTCTGCTTCTCTCAAGCCTCCCTTAGCTCTATTTTTGCCCCTCTAATCTCTATTGCTTTCCTCAAACCTCCCCAACCTCACTCAGATTTCTCGTACTTCCAGCAAACCTCTCCTATCTCCCTCAAACTTCTCCTGTTTCTTTCAACCCTACCTGATTCCTCCCTTAAACCTCAACATCCATCACTTCTCAGCGTCTTTCCCCTCTCTGCATTTTTCAAACTTACCTTGCATACGTCAAACCTCTTCTGCCTGACTCAAAAATCCCCCATCCCTGCCAAGCAATAAACTCATTATCAAGATATACATCGTACGTTATCCAGAGTATATCAGCATGCCAGTACAGGGGATGTTTACATCAATACTTCCCGCAGTATCACAAAGTACGAGTCAAAACCTCTAACTGTACCTCTAATTTATTAGAGGTAACTGAAAAGTCATCCATAGAAAACATTTGCTATATGCTGGCTGTTTCGTTTATTAGGTTTAAAGCCTATCGACTAAACGAGGGGTCCATAAGGCTGCGTGTCGCCTTTACACCACCAATCGAAGATACTTTAACCCCCCTAAAGCAAACTCTCGGTGTATATACACAGAGAGATACACACCTCTGCGCTCACATAGTTTGTCTGAAACAAACTTCAGAGGAGAGATACCATCACAACAGCACCATGGACCGGTTTCCAGTTGATTACCAAGAGAGAACGCACTCACAACATGTTATATGGACCTCTAAGATAAGTCATTAGGATGTCCATATGAGCCCTATTAATGCCACTACGGGAGAAGCCTGGAGAAAGTTATCGAGTATGTGTACTCCTGACGGTGCTCTCGTCCTCAGTACTGCCGGCGAGAAAGTTGCAGACCCTGTTGAAGTCACAAAAGGAACTGGATGCTTCCAAAGGACTAAGTTTACCCACCTTCTTCCTCCGCCTCAAACCCGAGAGGGCGGCCACCACACCGAACTTTACATCTCATTCTGATGAAATATATGAAGAACCAACTATATTTTGAGAGCTGACATCGACTTTATCCGCCTGCAGAACCAGAGCAAACTTACCGGATGTTCAGCATATTATATTTCAAAATTTGCATCTTTAGGCCTACATGTGAGATTACAGCTTTTCCTCAAGGATTTTGCACCAGAGAGGCACCTTGGCACCTTGGCACCTTGGCACCTCAGCGTTCGAATAAACGGCCTAGTTAATGATTCTGTACAGGTGGTAGTTAATGATTCTGTACAGGTGGTAGTTAATGATTCTGTACAGGTGGTAATTAATGATTCTGTTCAGGTGGTAGTTGATGATTCTGTACAGGTGGTAGTTAATGATTATGTACAGGTGGTAGTTAATGATTCTGTACAGGTGGTAATTAATGATTCTGTTCAGGTGGTAGTTAATGATTCTGTACAGGTGGTAGTTAATGATTCTGTACAGGAGGTAGGTAATGATTCTGTACAGGTGGTAGTTAATGATTCTGTACATGTAGTAGTTAATGATTCTGTTAAGGTGGTAGGTTATGATTCTGTACAGGTCGTAGGTGATACACTTACCATATTTCTGACACTTATTAATTGACTTACCTCGGTTCTCCCCACAAGCATCTGGTCATACTCTATATGGAGATGATTTTGCCATATACTGTGCGTGGGAAGACTTGACTCATGGCGACCAGGATCCAACATGCTATTGATCATGCTGCCAACTGGACCAGCCACCTCACGTGGTTTCCAGGTTTCAATTGCTGAAACAAACTCAATAACCTTCACCAGAAGTCCTATCATCCCTCAACCAATTTTGTACCTGTGTGGCTTCCCTGTCCCCCAGTATGTTGTACTGTTAAATTTCTACGCCTTCTCTTTGATTGTCAAACATCATGGTAGCCCAACATCATCTCCCTAAAAGCTCATCTTAGTCCGGCAGCATCTGCTTAAAACTTACGCCACTTAGTGAGCTGATAGGTAAACATTTCTTAAGACTGGAAAATGATCTGGTTATATCGACAAGATGTGGAAAAAGACTTTTGTGTGCTGTTCAGGATAATTATTAGAAGAAAAGTTTCGCCACAAGTGACTTCTTCAGGACTGAAGAAGACACTCGTGACTAAACGTTTCATTTAATGAATGTCCTGAATTGTACATAAATGTCCTGAATTGTACATAAATGTCCTGAATTGTACATAAATGTCCTGAACTTTACATAAATGACCTTCTTTTCAATTCTGAAGAACTTTACGCAGCGCTAGTCCTGTCAGCGTTCGTCTACCGGGACTAGGTACATTCCTCAGCCGGCCGCAGGTACTCGTAAGAAACTCATTGCCATTCATCATCAGGGATTACGGTTATGTCTGGGGGGCCTTTTGATATTCCTCGTGAGGAATCCTGTGTACAGAAACAAATATCCTTCCTTTGTAGCATCGAGATGATCCTACAGAATATTCTTGCTACTTGACTTTTGGCGATACTCTTATGTGTACGTATATGTGTATGTATGTATTATGTATGTATATATATATATATATATATATATATATATATATATATATATATATATATATATATATATATATATATATATATACATATATATATATATATATATATATATATATATATATATATACATATATATATACATATATATACATACATATATATATATATATATATATATATATATATATATATATATATAATATATATATATATATATAGTCATACACATATTCGTACACGTATACATTTTTTTCGTTTATCTTAATGTAAAAAATAATAGTTTTGTACCAAAAGAGCCTTAGAAATCTTACCTAGCCTTATTATAACAAGCACAATTTAATTTAGCCTAATCCAACTAAATATATTTTAGATAAGTTTACAATAATTTGATAATAAACAAACACATTGAAATATATATTTTTTTCGTTATGGTCAGAAGGATTTTTTGCGAAATTATTGCATACACAAATTTTCGCTTGCCTTATTCGGCAAGAAGAGTGTTGCTATTTAAGCCAAAATCGCAAGTTTTAAATGAATGTATGTATATATTTATGTATGCGTGGGATGAAATAGAAAAAAAACAAAAACAAATAAAAACATAAAATAAAACAAGTGATAATCAAAATAACTCACAATTAATGAGACGCAATGCATAAATTAAATAACAACAGACAGGTGGAACAAAAGGTACATTGATGGTGGCAACAAGAGGCTGAGCCTCTTACTGCATTGACTCAACTTTTTCAGCTTCCAGCACAAACAAGGAATGATTATTCTTCCATAGAGAACTGGCACTGTGTAAATATGATACTGTGTGAGAGTGGGAGGCGGGGTGCCACCCTCTCACACACGAACACACACACATACACACATACACACACACACATACACTCTCTCTCTCTCTCTCTCTCTCTCTCTCTCTCTCTTTCTCTCTCTCTCAACCCTTTTCACCGAATATTAGTATTAATCATGTTGTGTGTGTATACAGCATGGGTACACGAGACATGGCCAATGTACTTGTGGTTTACTGGTGACTGGCTTACTCGTAGTGGACTCAGTAAGTGTGTACTCACCTAATTGTGGTTGCAGGGGTCGAGACTCAGCTCCTGGCCCCTGGCCCCTGGCTCCTGGCCCCTTCTGGTCAGTCTCATGGTGAGCGTCTGTCAGTCTCATAATGAGTGTGTGTTATAAGGTGAGCTGAAAGACTCACTACCAGCCAGATATAAGATCAAGCTGTATACCAGCATCCAGAGTCACTTTATGACTGAAGTGAGACAATGATCATTACTTTCCATGCAGCCTGCTCACTCCTGCAGCCTGCTTACCCCTGCAGCCTGCTTACCCCAGCAGCCTGCTTACCCCTGCACCCTGCTTACCCCAGCAGCCTGCTTACCCCTGTAGCCTGCTTACCCCAGCAGCCTGCTTACCCCTGCACCCTGCTTACCCCAGCAGCCTGCTTACCCCTGCAGCCTGCTTACCCCTGTAGCCTGCTTACCCCTGCACCCTGCTTACCCCAGCAGCCTGCTTACCCCTGCAGCCTGCTTACCCCTGTAGCCTGCTTACCCCTGCAGCCTGCTTACCCCTGCAGCCTGCTTACCCCAGCAGCCTGCTTTCCCCTGCAGCCTGCTCACCCCTGTAGCCTGCTCACCCCTTCAGCCTGTTTACCCCTGCAGCCTGCTCACCCCAGCAACCTGCCCACTGCTGCAGTCTCCTCACCCCAGCAACCTGCTCACTCCTGCAGCCTGCTCACCCCTGCAGCCTGCTCATACCTGCAGTCTGCTCACTCCTGCAGCCTGCTCACCCCTGCAGCCTGCTCACCCCTGCAGTCTGCTCACTCCTGCAGCCTGCTCACCCCAGCATCCTGCTCACCCCAGCAGCCTCCTCAGCCCAGCAACCTGCTCACCCCTGCAGCCTGCTCACCCCTGCAGCCTGCTCACCCCTGCAGCCTGCTCACCCCTGCAACCTGCTCACCCCAGCAGCCTCCTCAGCCCAGCAACCTGCTCACTCCTGCAGCCTGCTCACCCCTGTAGCCTCCTCACCCCAGCAACCTGCTCACCCCTGCAGCCTCCTCACCCCAGCAACCTGCTCACTCCTGCAGCCTCCTCACCCCAGCAACCTGCTCACTACTACAGCCTGCTCACCCCTGTAGCCTGCTCACCCCTGCAGCCTGTTTACCCCTGCAGCCTCCTCACCCCAGCAACCTGCTCACTCCTTCAGCCTGCTCACCCCTGCAGCCTGCAGTTTGCTTGCTTTATTACGGGCTCAGGGAAATACTCTGTGGCTCCTCTGTGTGATGGTCTTACTCAAGCATTTGCTTCACAACATCCACCAAACTGTTTTCATGTATGTGAACAAGACAAGAACTTTATCTAGTACAAGAATATTATATTTCGTCTCTAATAACACTGAAATAAATAACTCCAGTCAGAGGTAAATAAAAAGTCACTCACTCAAAAAGTAATAATTATATTATCTATTTTATGTGAAGAACTCAACCTTACTGGTGGTTATCAAGCGCAAGATCTGGTGAAGGCTCGATACTCCGTCTAGTAATTATCACCTCAGAAGTAACAGAAGTCACAGCGAGCTTCATCGCTCAAAAATTAGAATCACAATAAATACAAACTTTGTTTCCTGACAAACCTAACCTAACTTAACTTATCCTACCCTATCCTAACTTAACCTAACCTAACTTAATCTAACTTAACCTAACCTAACCCTGGTGAGTGAATGTTGGAAGAGACGGGAGAAAGATGAGAAAATTAGTATGAGAAGATATGTATGATGCCAAGGATGCCATGATGGCACGATGGCAATGATGCCTACGATGCCACGATGGAACGATGCCAGTGATGTCATTATGACACGATCCCAGCGATGCCAAGATGACACGATGCCAGTGATGATATGATGGCACCATGCCAACAATGCCATGATGACATCATGCCAGAGATGTCATGCTGCCAACTATGTCACGATGGCACGATACCAATAATGACATTGATGTCAACGATGTTAAACAGGTCACTTTGCTGGTCACTCTGCGTGCCTTATTAAATGATATAGCCTGTTCTGTTTCCATTCTATAATGCCATTTATATTCAACCTTGTTTTTCCTCCACCTCTCTCTCTCTCTCTCTCTCTCTCTCTCTCTCTCTCTCTCTCTCATTTAAACCTCATTTACAGCCTGGAACTGCGATTTTTTTGTTTCACGATCATTTTATCAACGGTATAATCTATACTCCAAAATACAGCAGCTGTATAATTTTCAATTATAGTGACGGTGTGAATTTATTCTGGTGAATCATCCGGAATTTGGGAGAGTCAGATTTTGGCCACTTAGCCAGCTGTGTGTGAGCTCACTCAGCCAGCTGTATGTGAGCTCACTCAGCCAGCTGTGTGTGAGCTCACTCAGTCAGTTAAGTGAATACAGCTTGCTGTGAGAGCAACACAACACACAGCACAGCTGCAACACAACACATCACATCTGCAATACAGCACAGCTGCAACACAGCACATCGGCAGCAAAACACACATCACAACTGCAACACAATACACAATACACACACACACACATATATATATATATATATATATATATATATATATATATATATATATATATATATATATATATATATATATATATATATTATATATATATATATATATATAATATTATATATATATATATATTATATATATATATATGTCGTGCCGATTAGGTAAAACTGGTCAATTAGCAACAACTCCTCTAAAATTAAGTCATTTCAAAAATTTTCTCTTATACGTTTAAAGATATATTTTTTTTCATTTATGTTAATGTAAAAATTTATAATTTTGTACCAAGAGAAACTTTGAAAACCTACCTAACCTTATTACAACAAGCGCAATTTAATTTAGCCTAACCCAACTAAATATATTTTAGATACGTTAAGAATAATTTAATAATAAACAAACACAATGAAATATATTTTTTTCGTTAGGTTAAGAATGATTTTGGCGAAATTATTGCATACACAAATTTTCGCTTGTCTTATATGGCAAGATGAGCGTTGCTATTTAAGCCAAAATCGCAAGTTTTACCTAATCGGCACGATTATAATATATATATATATATATATATATATATATATATATATATATATATATATATATATATATATATATATATATATATATATATATATATATTTTTTTTTGAACAAGTCGGCCGTCTCCCACCGAAGCAGGGTGACCCAAAAAGAAAGAAAATCCCCCCAAAAAAATACTTTCATCATCATTCAACACTTTCACCACACTCATACATAATCACTGTCTTTGCAGAGGCGCTCAGATACGACAGCTGAGAATAAGTCCCTCCCAGCTGTCACTATCCCAGACCCCTCCTTTAAAGTGCAGGCATTGTACTTCCCATTTCCAGGACTCAAGTCCAACTAAATCAATTAACTGGTTTCCCTGAATCCCTTCACAAAATGTTACCCTGCTCACACTCCAACAGCTCGTCAAGTCCGAAAAACCATTCGTCTCCATTCACTCCTATCTAACACGCTCACACATGCTTGCTGGAAGTCCAAGCCCCTCGCCCACAAAACCTCCTTTACCCCCTCCCTCCATCCTTTTCGAGGACGACCACTACCCCGCCTTCCTTCTACTACAGATTTATACGCTCTCCAAGTCATTCTACTTTGATCCATTCTCTCTAAATGACCAAACCACCTTAACAACCCCTCTTCAGCCCTCTTTTAGTAACTCCACAACACCTAATTTCCACATTCCGAATTTTCTGCATAATATTTACACCACACATTGCCCTTAGACAGGACATCTCCACTGCCTCCAGCCTCCTCCTCGCTGCAGCATTTGCAACCCATGCTTCACACCCATATAAGAGTGTTGGTACCACTATACTTTCGTACATTCCCTTCTTTGCTTCCATGGATAACGTTTTTTGTCTCCACAGATACCTCAATGCACCACTCACCTTTTTTCCTTCATCAATGATTCTGTATATATATATATATATATATATATATATATATATATATATAATATAATATATTAATCTATATGAAAGATTACCTAATCTATAAGGAAAGTATTCATGCATGACGACATAAGGAAGCAATACAGTCTTAATGGTCCTCGTACAGTCGATAGGCTTTAAACTTCACAGACCGGCGAATCATAAATCAGAAAGTCTCCTGCCGATGATAATTAGTCAATCTAGGGAATAGAAAGGTCTCCCCTGGTCTTTTCACCCCTTAATGGTCTCGCTGACTGGGAAATATTGACTTCAGTTGCAAGAACTGCCTTGAGAAAGACTTTGTACGTCTTGAAGACTCTCTCAGCGTGAAGAAATCTGAATATTTTCTAAGAGGTTTCTAATGTGATTAGTGTGACCTGGCTTGTGGTGGTACCATTGTGACCTGGCTTGTAGTGGTACCATTGTGACCTGAAATGTCTTACCACTATTTCTCGTTTAGCCTTATAACGAAGAAGTTATAATAATAATAATAATAATTATTATTATTATTATTTTCATAAGGATGCGTTAAATCCATAAACATCATAATACAACGTCTGGGGAATGGGACGTATCCACATTTCATCCCATGAATGAGGTGGATGAAACCCCAATTCCTTGGATCAAGGGCCCCTCACCAGCGTCAAGGCATAGGCAAATGGATAACGAATGAGAGGATGATTGTAAGAAGGAAGAGGAGATAGATGGAAAAAGGAAGTATGGGAGATTGGAGGATAGGATAAAGATGTGGGAAACGGATGGGATAAGGATGGCTGGGTAAACAACGGTGGAGGTTTGACCTGAGGAAGAGAACCACGACGCCACAAGAACTACCCAACCTTCCCAGGGTTGTTTACACGTGGCTCCTGCCACGTGTAACAGTTATAATGACTCACAGGTAAGACACAACTAGTGGGTGAGGGAAGTGGGGACAGGCGAAGACGCGAGGAATGTCTTCAGCTGAAGAAAAAGAGCCGGGAGCTAGACCCAGCAGCATGGCGTTGTATGGTGATGTGGAATGAGCAGAGAGGCAGACAGTGCTCGCCGGCTGACAGATAACTGGGGCAGGTGATGTTGATGGTGACTGACCACGTGTCAGGTATCCAAGGACTTAGGTCACGTGGTCATCGGAGATGCTAATTCTTGGGAAGAGATTGTATGTATTTTGTTTAAAATTCATCACCAGATGTGGCGTTTTTTTTTAATCTTTTGAAGGCTGTCTGGGAAAGGTAGATCAGTTTAATTGTATTTCTGAGATTATCGATGTAAGGCGTTAGTCCTTGTATTACGGGTTCTATATGGGATTCTATAAGGTGGTTTACATGTATATTTTACGGTTCCATCTTTCAGGTGAGAGTATAGCTCTTTGCAGAACATGTGTTGTATGTGCGGGTAGTGTAGAACCATAAAGTATAGGTTTTCGTTGTAAATTCCTTCATTGCAGCAAAGGTCCTCATCCTCATCGGCGGAGGACTCACCAGAATATTCGGATACATTCATTTCTTCTGTAATTGTATAGAGAGGAGGCTGGGAGTCACGAGTATTGGTGGTGAATTTTGTTGTCAGTTGTTGGTGAGAGACGCTGGTGGTAGTTGGAGGTGGCTGAGGAACATCTTCTTGAACAGAATCAGAAGAATGTACAGTGGCAGTGTAGCATGCCAGTGTTATTAGGGAGCTGTTACCCAGAACGGTCCCAGGGTTGGATTGTTTGCACCTGGCTGCTGCCAGGTATACGTCTCTAATTAGGAGTTGTTACCTGTTCCCAGACGGTCCTGTTCAAATTTGAAGAGGGCGCTCCTCAAACAAAACTGGACTGGAGTCAATACCAAGACGCTACTTCCACCTCGGTGTATGTCAAGAGTATGTCGGGTATATGTCAGGCTTATGTCAGGCATATATCAGGTATATGTCAGGTATATGTCAGCATGTGTCATGCATATGTCAGGTATATCTCAGGTATTTGTAAGATATACGTCAGCTATATGTCAGGCATATGTCTCAGGCATGTGTCAGGAATATGTCAGATATATGTCAGCACATGTAAGATATATGTCAGGTACATATCAGCATATGTCAGGTATATGTGAGATATATGTCAGGTATATATCAGGTATATGTCAGGTATGTCAAGTATATGTCAGGCATATTTTAGGCATATGTCGGGTATATGTCAGGTTTGTCGGGTATATGTCAGGTATGTTGGGTATATGTCAGGTATGTCGGGTATATGTCAGGTATGTCGGGTATATGTCAGGTATGTCGGGTATATGTCAGGTATGTCGGGTATATGTCAGGTATATCAGGTATATGTCAGGAATATATTAAGATGTTTATTTTTCTCATCACTAAATCATTAATTGACTTCGTTTATCATATAAGAATATACTTGTTAATGTTTGTTTGTGGCGAATGTTGCCTGCATGTTGCCTGCATGTTGCCTATGTTACCTACATGTTACCTACATGTTGCCTGCATGTTACCTACATGTTACCTAATAAACTAGGCACGATTAGAGTAACTAGTGACATGGTCCTCAGACAAATAGAGAAATTAAAACCTAACAAATTCCCAGACCCTGATGAACTGTTTGCGAGGGTTTTAAAGGAATGTAAAGAGGAACTTAGCAAACCTTCGGCTAATCTTTTCAATATATCACTACAAACTGGCATAGTGCCAGACAAGTGGAAAATGACAAATGTAATATCTATTTACAAGGCAGGTGACAGGTCCTTAGCTTCGAACTATAGACCAATAAGCCTTACCTCCATTGTGGGAAAATTTTGGAATCAATAATTGCCGAGACAATTCGTAGCCATCTTGAAAGGCATAAATTGATTATTGAATCTCAACACGGTTTTACTAAGGTGCATTCCTGTCTTAAGAATTTACTAACTTTTTTGACTAAGGTATTTGAGGAGGTAGATCATGGTAATGAATATGATATTGTGTATATGGACTTCAGTAAGGTTTTCGATAAAGTTCCACAACAGAGGCTATTGATGAAACTAAGGCACACGGAATAGGAGAAAAGTTTTTCCTGGGTAGAGGCATGGTTGACAAATAGGCAGCAGAGAGTTTGCATAAATGGGGAGAAATTAGAAAGTGGGCACGTCACAAGCGGTGTTCCACAGGGGTCAGTGTTGGGCCCCTTGTTGTTCACAATTTACATAAACGACATAGATGAGGGAATAAATAGCGACATAAGCAAATTTGCTGATGACACCAAAATAGGCCATCCAATTCATTCTAATGAGGGTTTTAGAGCACTCCAGGATGATTTGAATAGACTGATGCAGTGGTCGGAGAAGTGGCAAATGCAAAGTTCTAAATGCTGGACAGGAAAATAACCATGCCACATATAAACTAAATAATATAGATCTTAATATTACTGATTGCGAAAAGGATTTAGGAGTTCTGGTTAGCAGTAATCTGAAACCAAGGCAACAGTGCATAAGTGTTCGCAATAAAGCTAACAGAATCCTTGGCTTCATATCAAGGAGTATAGTATAAATAATAAAAGTCCTCAGGCTGTTCTTCAACTCTATATATCCTTGGTTAGGCCTCATTTAGATTATGCTGTTCAGTTTTGGTCACCGTATTACAGAATGGATATAAATGCACTGGAAAACGTACAAAGGAGGAAGACAAAGTTGATCCCATGTATCAGAAATCTTCCCTATGAGGATAGACTGAAGGCCCTGAATCTGCACTCTCTAGAAAGGCGTAGAATTAGGGAAGATATGATTGAGGTGTATAAATGGAAAACAGGAATTAATAAAGGGGATGTAAATAGCGTGCAAAAAATATCTAGCCTAGACAGGACTCGCAGCAATGGCTTTAAGTTGGAAAAATTCAGATTCAGGAAGGATACAGGAAAGCACTGGTTTGGTAATAGTGTTGTGGATGAGTGGAACAAACTCCCGAGTACCGTCATAGAAGCTAAAACCTTGTGTAGTTTTAAAAATAGCTTAGATAAATACATGATTGGGTGTGAGTTGGACCTGACTAGCTTGTGCTACTAGGTCAGATGCTCTACTCCTTCCTTAAGTGAATGTGAGAATTGGACCTGCCTCGCATGGGCCAGTAGGCCTGCTGCAGTGTTCCTTCTTTCTTATATTCTAATGTTCTTACATGTTACCTACATGTTCCTTTCATGTTACCTGAATGTTACCTACATGTTACCTACATGTTACCTACATGTTACGTTCATGTTTCTTTCTAGTATTCTAAAATTGCATTTGTATGATAAGTGGTCTTGTATCCTTACCATGTGCGTGCAGGACACACACACAGTCACACACACACACACACACACACACACACACATACACACACTCAGCCACACATACACAGCCAAACACACACAGCCAAACACACACACACACAGCTACACACACACACACACACACACACACACACACACACACACACACACACACACACACACACACACACACACATACAAAGTCTCAATTTTTAAAAACGGCCAACACGGTTTCAGGGACGGGAAATCCTGTGTCACAAACCTACTGGAGTTCTACGACAGGGTAACAGCAGTAAGACAAGAGAGAGAGGGGTGGGTAGATTCCATATTCTTGGACTGTAAGAAGGCGTTTGACACAGTTCCACACAAGAGATTAGTGCAGAAGCTGGAGGACCAGCCAGGGATAACAGGGAAGTCACTACAATGGATCAGGGAATACCTGTCAGGAAGACAACAGCGAGTCATGGTACGTGGCGAGGTGTCAGAGTGGGCGCCGGTGACGAGTGGGGTTCCACAGGGGTCAGTCCTAGGACCGGTGCTGTTTCTGGTATTTGTGAACGACATGACGGAAGGAATAGACTCCGAAGTGTCCCTGTTTGCAGATGATCTGAAGTTGATGAGAAGAATTCAGTCGGACGAGGACCAGGCAGAACTACAAATGGATCTGGACAGGCTGCAAGCCTGGTCCAGCAATTGGCTCCTGGAGTTCAACCCCACAAAGTGCAAGGTCGTGAAGATTGGGGAAGGGCAAAGAAGACCGTGGACGGAGTACAGTCTAGGGGGCCAGAAACTACAAACCTCAATCAAGGAAAAAGATCTTGGGGTGAGTATAACACCAGGCACATCTCCTAAGGCGCACATCAACCAAATAACTGCTGCAGCATATGGGCGCCTAGCAAACCTAAGAACAGCATTCCGACATCCTAGTAAAGAATCGTTCAGGACCCTGTACACTGTGTACGTTAGGCCCATATTGGAGTATGCAGCACCAGTTTGGAACCCACATCTAGCCAAGCACGTGAAGAAGCTAGAGAAAGTGCAAAGGTTTGCAACAAGACTAGTCCCGGAGCTAACGGGTATGTCCTACGAGGAGAGGTTAAGAGAAATCGACCTGACGACATTGGAGGACAGGAGAGATAGGGGGGACATGATAACGACATATAAAATACTGAGAGGAATTGACAAGGTGGACAGAGACAGAATGTTCCAGAGATGGGACACAGCAACAAGGGGACACAGTTGGAAGTTGAAGTCTCAGATGAATCAGAGGGATGTTAGGAAGTATTTCTTCAGTCACAGAGTGGTCGGGAAGTGGAATAGTTTGGGAAGCGATGTAGTGGAGGCAGGATCCAGTCATAGCTTTAAGAAGAGGTATGATAAAGCACATGGCGCAGGGAGAGTGACCCAGTAGCGGCCAGTAAAGAGGCGGGGCCAGGAGCTGTGACTCGACCCCTGCAACCACAACTAGGTGAGTACACACAGCCATTGTTTACCCAAGTGTTTCGAAAAATATTTGTAGAGGGCTTCCTAAGGATTAAGCAAGGGAAGAACAATAAGTGAAGATCCAGAAGCCAAAGTGAGACTAAGGTATTCCAGAGAGAATAACACACACACACACACACACACACACACACATATATGGATTGTGTGGTCCCGTGGACTAGAGCGTCATGCGTTTTCGCTCACCACGAGGCAGGCCAAAGCAGCAGCTTTTTATTATATATATATAATATATATATATATATATATATATATATATATATATATATATATATATATATATATATATTAGTTGTTGGTTTTGATGGTGATGGTAGTGCTAGTGCTGTCTTTAAAATTGTTAGGTCGTTTTCGTAAGCGTTGCAGTCCGTTGCAGTCCGTTGCAGTCCGTTGCAGTCTGCATGATCTGAACCGCGAGAGAACTGTGTTTGTTAATCTTGGTTATATTACGTTGGGTTAGATGACGTCTGGTTAAATAAACTTAGACGTCTATTGTTGCTGCAGTCGCAGTAGTTTTATTATTATTATTAGTAGTAGTAGTAGTGGTAGTAGAAGTAGTAGCATTAGTAGTAATAGTAGTGGTAGTAGTTGCATTAGTAATAGTAATAGTAGTGGTAGTAGAAGTAGTAGCATTAGTAGTAATAGTAGTGGTAGTAGTTGCATTAGTAATAGTAATAGTAGTGGTAGTAGAAGTAGTAGCATTAGTAGTAATAGTAGTGGTAGTAGTAGCATTAGTAATAGTAGTAGTAGTGGTAGTAGAAGTAGTAGCATTAGTAGTAATAGTAGTGGTAGTAGTAGCATTAGTAATAGTAGTAGTAATAATAGAAGTAACATTAGTAGTAGTAGTTGTAGCATTAGTAGTAGTAGTAGTATTAGTAGCATTAGTAGCAGTAGTAGTAGTAGCATTAGTAATAGTAGTAGTAAGAGTACCATTAGTAGTAGTAGTAACATTAGTAGTAGTAGTAACATTAGTAGTAGTAGTAGTAGTAACATTAGTAGTAGTAGTAGTAACATTAGTAGTAGTAGTAACATTAGTAGTAGTAGTAACATTAGTAGTAGTAGCATTAGGAGTAGTATTAATAGTAGCATTAGTAGTAGTAATAGCATCAGTAGTAGTAGTCGCACTAGTAGTAGTAGTGGTGGTAGTAGCAGTGTTAGTACTAGTAATAGTAGAAATTATAGCAATACTTGAATCACCAGCATCATCATCATCATCATCATCATCATCATCATCATCATCATCAGCAGCAGCAGCAGCAGCAGCAGCAGCAGCAGCAGCAGCAGCAGCAGCGACTTAACCGCCCTTCTTACCACTCATAAAATCTTCCCCCAACAACTGAATTTTGCGTATACTGACGAGAGTCTGGGAGAGCCAACTAGCAATCAGCCTAATAAAACGTTGTGTCATCCCTGCATGAAGGCAGAGCCGAGACTAGGATGGGAGGACAGACGAGGACAATAATGAACGAGGCCAGGGATGGCACATCACCTCTGTTGTTGATTCTAACAGTATAATGTGTCATCATTTCATTGTTCTTAAGTTAGGCCTGCTGTGGTAGTGAATAAATGTCAGTGAATCAACTTATGTCTATGCTGTAATATGGAGAGCAGAAGTGAGGAGGATAATCTAATTGAGGCCTTACCAAGGATATATAATATCGAAATGTAACCTGAGGACTTACATTATTTATATTCCTTGACATGGAGCCAGGAATTCTGCAAACTTTATTACGAACACTTATTCGCTATTGACTTGGCATTAAATTTTTCCTAACCAGAACTCCTAAACCTTTTTTCGCATTCAGCTTGACTAAGATCTACTTTATTTAACTTATATGTACCATGTTATTTTCTTCTCTTAGGATTAGAACCTAACACTGGCGTGCATTAAAAAGCATCTGACACTTCTCCGACCATAACATCAACCTATCTAGATCGTTCAATAGTTTTCTAGTGTCTTCATCAGAAGGTATTCGATGGTCTAATTTAGTGTCATCGACAAGCCTACATTTCTCGAAACTGAAATTATTTATTTCCCTTGTCTTCGTTGTATATTCAGATTGTGAAATTCTTGGGTCATAATACCGAACCAATTCTGATTTCTCCTCATTTATACAAACTCTCTGTTGTCTCTCAACTATGCCTCGACCAAAGGAAAATCCTGTACCATGTGCTGCTACTTTCTTTATCACTCTCCTGGGTGCAATTCTATCATATAAATAACATCGTATTCTTTATCTAGGTCTACTACCACAAATTCCTTAGTGAAAATGTTAGTAAACTTTTAAGGCGAGAACGTCCTTTTGTACAACCGTGTTAATATTCGTTAATTAAATTATATCTTTCAAGGTGGCTTTGAAATGCAGCCACAATTATTGATTCCATCAATTCCCAAGCAATTTATATTATTTATATTATTTTAACGTGAGAACCTATTTCCCACTTTGTAAATGGGCATCATATTTGACATTTTCAACTTATCTGGTGCGACACCTATTTATATTGATAAGTTAAAGAGTTTAGACAATAGTTTGCCAAGTTCCTCCTTACTGTACATTCCTATAGAATTCCAGAAAACAGCTCGTCAGGTCAGGATGACATACGTAGTTCAGACAATCCCGTTGTCTGATGACATTGCCAATAGTTACTTCGATACTGCAAGGTTTATTTTCATCCTGACCTTTATACATATTGATTTCAGGGATATCGGTTTTAGCTTCTTGTGAAAAAAGGAGAGGAAATAAGTGTTAAAATTTATACATATTTCTTTTTACTAACAACAGTTAACTTGGTTACATTTAGGTAACCCTGTCAAGGTGGTTTAATAGCTACCTTAATTTCATATTATCTTTGGCTTTCATTATCTTTTTTTTGTCATTCTTAGATTGATTACATGATTATAAAGTAACCATCTCTATTTTGATTCTCCTGTGAATGTTACTCTTTGTACCCTAAGTGATGGTAAGACACATGAGCAATAGTTAGTTATCTTTATTTCGAAAAGTTTTGCCTACACAGTAGGTTTATTTTCATCCTGACCTTTATACATATTGATTTCAGGGATATCGGTTTTAGCTTCTTGTGAAAAAAGGAGAGGAAATAAGTGTTAAAATTTATACATATTTCTTTGTTACTAACAACAAGTTAACTTGGGTTACATTTAGGTAACCCTGGTCAGCGTTGGTTTAATAGCTACCTTAATTTCATATTATCTTTTGGCTTTCATTATCCTTTTTTTTTGTCATTCTTAGATTGATTACAGTGATTAGTAAAGTAACCATCTCCTATTTTGATTCTCCTGTGAATGTTACTCTTTGTACCTAAGTGATGGTAAGACACATGAGCAATAGTTAGGTATCTTTATTTCGAAAAGTTTTGCCTACACAGTAGGCTTCTTCAGTCGAATACAGAGGAGTCATCAGAAGCAGTAGAGATGTAAAGTCCATGTAATCAGTCTATCACTCTCATATTCCTACCTAAGTGATGCTTTAGTCTATTTATTTCGGGTCATTTATGTTTGATCTAATATATGTATTAGGAATATCAGCGGCTTGGGCAGACTTGCACAGTGCTTTGGAAAATGTCTTATTGGCACCCGTCACCACCAGCCTCCCTCATGGCAACCCTGGGTAGAAACAGCAAAAAGGCAAAACAATAAACAAATAACCTGCAAATAGGAGAGAGACGCTTACGACGACGTTTCGGTCCGACTTGGACTGAAACGTAGTCGTAAGCTCCTCTCTTCTATGTCAGGACGACAACATTGTCGTCCGGACTTAAATTCTGGAGACTAATTCTCTTATTTGGTGGTTCACGTGCATATTTAGCCTCACCCCATGTCCTTTTTATTTTCGAAAATTCCCAGGGAAGGCGGGGAAGCAAAATGTTTCCATGGTGGGGGGAACGCACGCCCCCTCTAGACCCCCTTTGGCCTCTTTGGTTGCGACCCTCCATGAAACAGACGAAAATTTTACTCAAAACACCTCTTTGTCCTGGAGTGTAATATCAGCCATTCAAATTCCACTCAGGAAAACAAAACTCTCTCTTTTTTTAATTGTAATGGACACATGATATTAAACCAGCTGGCAACGTGAAGAGGAATTCTGACCAAATGTTTTTATTTATTTATTTATTTATTTATTTATTTATTTTATTATTATTATTATTATTATTATTATTATTATTATTATTATTATTATTATTATTATTATTATTATTATTATTATTATTATTATATAATAATAATAATAATAATAATAATAATTATTATTATTATTATTATTATTACTATTACAATATTACATTAAGAAGCCATAACACCATAAAGGCCACACAGCGCCTGGGGGAAGGGAAGTAATCAGCTTCGATCCAAGAAAGGGAGGACAGAGCGACTTCCCTGAATCAAGAGCCCCTCACCGGCATCAAGGCACCTCTCTCTGACGAGCTACGGTTCTCACAACAGCACCTACATTACGTTCACCGTAGATCCTTTCGTAAACATGCATGAAGAATCTTTCACCGAGTTGTATCGCGTATGCAGATGAGTGTGTGGGGGAAGAGAGAAGTCGAGACTCAGCTCCTGGTCGTATGATGATTTGAAGACTTTCCGCTAGCTGACTCCGTGGATGGTGTCACTTGTGATGTTCGGCCATATTAAAATATTATCATGATCACTGTCGACATATCAGCATGGTCTTGTAAAGCTACAAGGAGATTTAACTTCATACGGTTCATTTACAAAATATATTCGTAGCCTACTTGTTTTACAAGTCGCATTTTGGCCTATTCTTAACAGGTCTTAAATACATGATACTGCTACAGTGGTTTGTACAGATAAATCTTACTTTAGACAGGATACGAATTTCTCTGTCTGTCAGGAACTGCTGTCTGAGAAGTACGGTGAAAATCCTTTAAGTGGTACTAGACCCGTACCCGATCAGCTGGGCTGTGGCTCGTACGTGCGGCCCGCAGTAACAGCCTGGTTGATCAGGCCCTGATCCTCCAGGAGGCCTGGTCAAGGACTGGCCCACGGGGGTGTTGACCCCTGGAACACCCTTCAGGTAGACTCCAGGTAGGTAGACAGGTACCAAGGTGCTAGACAACTGTCGTGGGGAGTTACGCAGCAAATAATAGAAAATAGGTCCCTGGGGGCTAGTCGCCTGTCGTGGGTTGCATCCTGGGAGGTGTTGCAACACAAACAGGGAACCGGAGGTGTTGCAACACAAGCAAGGTAACGTGTTACAACAGACAGGGAGGTGTTACAACACAAGCAAGGTAACGTGTTACAACAGACAGGGAGGTGTTACAACGCAGACATGGTAGCAGTCCAAGAAGATAAAACTGCTTGAAGCTTAAATAAACACGCCCTGGCGGACACAGCAGTGTACACGCTCAGAGCGAAACAATATATCTTTTCTCCTAGCCCCTCAGCCCTCAAAAAAAAAAATGAACGAAAGTTAAACACACAGAAAAAGGGATGAGCTCCATCAACGTCAAGAGAACCAATGAGACCTGCACCTGCAGGCGACTTGACCTCTTGTGGCCTCGTGGAGTAGAGTCCATCGTCCCTCACACATAAGAGTACTCGAAGTGACCTGAGGGGGAAACACGCGATACACGCACCTCGGCCCTCCAACCACACGGGCGAAAGTGTCGGCCCCCATCCCACGCTAGTCCCAAGTATCGTAGCCAGATGAATGTCAATGTTTACACTAGATGGTTCAGGCTGGCGATGGAGAGCGACTTATGGGCATCAATCACACAGAGGCGAAAACTGGCGTAGAGGGCTAGGGGAACTTCCGTCTAAAGGCATCAGTGAGGGATGGCACTATCATGGTACTATCATGGCACTCTCATGGCGCTCTCATGGCGCTCTCATGGCACTCTCATGGCCCAGGGATCGAAATTGTTGCTCCTGGCTACATTGTTTACATACATGGAAGCGACCTCAATGGTCAGTGTGTTTGCCATGGAGGTAGAAGAAAGAGAGAGATAGAGAGGAGAGGAGGAGGAGGAGGAGGAGGAGGAAGGGAAGAGAAAGAGAGGAGGGAGGGAGGGTGGAGGGAAGAAAGAGAAGATAGAAGAGGAGGGTAGAGGAAGGAGAGAGGAAAGGTGGAGGATGGGGAGAGATTAGAGGATAGGAAGAGGAAAGTGTGGAGGATGAGAGAGAGGGTTATATCAAGTAAGTATAAAGAATATATCAAGTAAGTTATATCAAGTAAGTTATATCAAGTAAGTTATATCAAGTAAGTTATATCAAGTAAGTTATATCAAGTAAGTTATATCAAGTAAGTTATATCAAGTAAGTTATATCAAGTTACATCAAGTAAGTTACATCAAGTTACATCAAGTTACATCAAGTAAGTTACATCAAGTTACATCAAGTAAGTTACATCAAGTTACATCAAGTTACATCAAGTTACATCAAGTAAGTTACATCAAGTTACATCAAGTAAGTTACATCAAGTTACATCAAGTTACATCAAGTTACATCAAGTTACATCAAGTAACTTACATCAAGTTACATCAAGTTACATCAAGTAAGTTACATCAAGTTACATCAAGTAAGTTACATCAAGTTACATCAAGTTACATCAAGTTACATCAAGTAACTTACATCAAGTTACATCAAGTTACATCAAGTAAGTTACATCAAGTTACATCAAGTAAGTTACATCAAGTTACATCAAGTTACATCAAGTAACTTACATCAAGTTACATCAAGTTACATCAAGTAACTTACATCAACTAATTTAGCTAAATCAATGAATTTCAGAGATTTTCTTGACTGTACAGAACACAAGAGATGTATTTCTGTTATGTTCAGAATAACAGTTGAAAAAAATATAACACTGATTGACAGTATCTGAACTTTATAACACTGAATATCAACATTATATCACTGAATATCAACATTATAGCACTGAATATCAACATTATATCACTGAATATCAACATTATAGCACTGAATATCAACATTATAGCACTGAATATCAGTATTATAACACTGAATATCAACATTATATCACTGAATATCAGCATTATAACACTGAATATCAACATTATATCACTGAATATCAGCATTATAACACTGAATATCAACATTATATCACTGAATATCAACATTATGACACTGAATATCAACATTATAACACTGAATATCAACATTATAACACTGAATATCAACATTATAACACTGAATAATAACATTATAACACTGAATATCAACATTATAACACTGAATATCAACATTATAACACTGAATATCAACATTATTACACTGAATATCAACATTATAACACTGAATATCAACATTAAAAGACTATCAACAATATAACACTGAGTCACAGTGTACCATAATTCAAACAACAACAACAATAGCAGCAACATCAACAGCCACAACATCAACAGCCACAACGTAACAAAACACGGTAGCAACAAAAAAAAACAGCAGCAGCAGCAACAAAAACAACAATAGCAGCAGCAGCAGCAAAAACAACAGCAGCAGCGAGAACAGCAACGACAACAGTGGCAGCAATATCATCAACAACAATAACAACAACAGCAACTGCTACAGTAGCAATAACAATAATAACACTAAAAACAGCAACAACAGCAACAACTGCAACAACAACAACACCAACAAACAAACAAAGTAACAAACACATAATACAGCCAAACCTAATCACGCTGTTATCTTCTACAGGTCGTCGTTGAAGACGAGTCAGCGGTGGTGAGACCGAGTGAACGACGAGAGAACGGGTGAACAAAGAACGAACGAGAGAACAACAAGGAAACGCCGAGTGAACAACGAGTAAACAACGAGTGAACGACGAGTAAACAACGAGTATATCAGCCTGAATGAAATATTGTTACTATTGTTATCAGGGAGGGGTGAGGGAGGGATGAAATGAGAAAGAGATGGGAGGTGAGAGGGTGAGGGAGGGTGTGAAAGTGAGAGAGAGAGAGAGAGAGGAGGGGAGGGAGAGAGAGAGAGAGAGAGAGGGGAGGGAGAGAGGAAGGGGTAAGTGGCATTGTTGCGCCATTTATTGAGTCAACATCAAAGTGTAGTGATCGTTGTATAGAAGGTTCCAATGAGTCTTTGTAGCGAGGCAACCCAGGGCTGTTGTTGCTGATACACACCAATCCTCAGAGTCTTCTCTCTCTCTCTCTCTCTCTCTCTCTCTCTCTCTCTCTCTCTCTCTCTCTCTCTCTCTCTCCTCTCTCTATTTCTCTCTCTAACACCATCCAATATCACCCTTTTTTCCCCACTAACCATCACCTCCCCCTCTCCTCTTCTTTCTCCTACCCATCACCTCCCCCTCTCCTCTTCTTTCCCCTACCCATCACCTCCCCCTCTTCTCTTCTTTCCCCTACCCATCACCTCCCCCTCTCCTCGTCCCCTCCCCAGCACCAACAGAAGTCAGGGACTACGTATGTAAATTATGTTTGTACACAGGCAGCAGCTGCTTCCCACCTGAGTGTTATTGTCCCATCAGGAGGGATCTAGAGTCATCATCCCCTGCTCCTGCACTTCCCGAGGGGTCATGGCACATCCTGAGTGGCCCTGACTTATCCTGAGTGCTGTTGTCTTGTCAGGAAGGATCTACAATCATCATTCCCCGCTGCACTATCTGATTGGTCATGACAGATTCTGAGTGGTCATGATCCCACCTGAGTGTTATTGTCCTATTAGGAAGGATCAACAATCAACATTCCCTGCTCCTGCAGTACCTGAGTAGTAATGAGACATCCTGAGGAGTCATGACATCACCTAAGCGGTCATGACGTCCCTCTGAGTGATACTATTGCCTACGGTCGTCTTTATTATAGCAGGGCAGTTATGGATGCTGCGTGGGCACAACACAATGGGGCTCTCAAACTGCTTGAAGCGTACCTATAGCTGCCCCAACATAACATATGAGGGTCTCAAACTAGCCGGATATCCTTTGCTCTACCTAAGTGTCCCTGGCCTCACTAAGCTAGATCTGGCCCTGAGTTGGGTGCCACCTACCCGTCTCCCAGCATTAGCCACACATCGTAATAATCGCCTGGCTTGGCTCCTTGAAGTGCCAGCATCGCTAATTAATCTCATTACCCATTCTGTCTCTCAAGATGGTATAATTATGAGGTGTTAAGAGGATCCCACGCCTCCAAGATGCCTCCACTTCTGCTCTTGTGTTACAAGGAGGTAATTTTATCACGTTATAATTTTCCCTGTTCAAGCGCAGACGTCAAGTACTTTGGCCACACATCGCTGTAGCACTGCTGGTGGATTCTCCTGAGTTCTCCTTCCAGACAAACGACATTTTTGTTACCATTACTGACTGATGTTTGTAGATGTTTCCCTGGTAGCATGTCTCACCTCCACGTACCTTTCATAACATTAAAGGTGGAAGAATAACGTCAAAATGAAATATCTTTTCCGGAGATTTTGGTCGTCAGGAAAACCACTATCGCTGTTTACTGTGTGAAGAAAACCTATACACACCGCTAATTACATTCATTGCTTTAGCTGCCATTTTACTAAAGTTTAGGGAAGTACTGTTACTAACTTGTCTTCAAGACACTCAGGATCTGCAGTCTTAGCCTCTTGGATGAAAATAAGACAACCGTTGTGGCACTTATGATTAGAAATTTCTTTTCCAGGTCTCGAAACCTAGGTACCCAGTCTGGTTTGTGTGATAAGGACTAAGGAAAGCAAATAAAAATAATTTAAACAGGTAAAACAAACTGGTAAAACAGCAATTAAATTTGGGATACCATTTAACTAATATATCCCACAAAGTCTGAGGGCAATGTGTGGTGTAAATATATTGCAGAGAATCCGTAGTTTGGAGATTAGGACGAGGTGTGGGATTACCAAAACTATTAACCAGAGGGCTGAGGAGGGGTTGTTGAGGTGGTTTGGACATGTAGAGAAGATGGAACGAAATAGAATGACTTCGAGAGTGTATAAATCTGTAGTGGAGGGAAGGCGGGGTAGGGGTCGGCCTTGGAAAGGTTGGAGGGAGGGGGTAAAGGAGGTTTTGTGTGCGAGGGGCTTGGACTTCCAGCAAGCGTGCGTGAGGGTGTTAGATAGGAGCGAATGGAGACAAATGGTTTTTAGGACTTGTACTGTTGGAGTAACATTTATGAAGGGATTCAGGGAAACCGGCAGGCCGAACTTGAGTCCTGGAGATGGGAAGTACAGTGTCTGCACTCTGAAGGAGGGTGTTAATGTTGCAGATTTGTAGCTGTAGTGTAAGCACTTCTCTGGCAAGACAGTGATGGAGTGAATGATGATGAAAGTTTTTCTTTCTCGGCCACTCTGCTCTGGTGGGAGACGGCCGATGTCTTGCATATTTTGATATCACCTGTTTACTGTGATCTTTTTGCATATATATATATATATATATATATATATATATATATATATATATATATATATATATATATATATATATATATATATATATATATATATATATATATGTAAATTCGCAAGAACAGGAGAAATATTCACAAACACTGATCTCTGGCCGAAGGAGACTCGAACCTCGGACCTGCAACAAGGTACGCAGTGCTTGTCCCAGCCGCACCTAGACGTTTTGATCAAGGCAGCCAGCTTTCAGGCAGGTGGCTTACAGCTTTCATCTTATCCCCAGCATGTATCGAATTCTAAGCATTGTATAAACCTCTAGTTGTGTCGATGCATGCAGAGGATGAGATGAAAGCTTTAAGCCACCTGCCTGATTGCTGGCTGCCTTGGATCAAAACGTCTAGGTACTGGCGCCAAGGTATTGGTCCAGTTGGTACGGTCGAAATACTGCGTACCTTGTTGCGGTTCGTAGGTTCGAGTCTCCTTCGCAGCGCAAGATCATGTTCATATATATATATATATATATATATATATATATATATATATATATATATATATATATATATATATATATATATATATATATATATATATATATATATATATATATATATATATATATATATATATATATATATATATATATATATATATATTTCAAAATGTCTTCTACCTGGTGAGGGATTGATATCGAGATATTTTTTACGTCAAATGCCTCTCAAGTAAATTGACAATCAAATCAATTCTCATCCATTAAATAAATATGCATGGATATGATCTAGTGCATTTTCTCCCCTCATCTATTTCCAGTATGACTGCAGGAACTGGATGTATTTACCTTCAGTGAGTACAGGAACTGGATGAGTTTTCCCAATATGTGTAGAACCTGGAGTAGTGTCCCCATTTTTTTTATTGAAGGAATTGGAGTTCACACTGAGTGCAGAAGCAGGATGAGTTTCTCTTTTCTTGAGTGCAGGAAGTGAAGTTTACCCTCCGTGAGTGCAAGACGGGATGAGTTTCACCTTTAGGTAAAGGAACTAAAGGTGCATAGAGATTGGAGAAGTTTGCTGCTCTGAGTGCAGAAATTGGAGGAATTTGCTGTTTCGATTGCAGAAATCGGAGAAGTTTGATATTTTGAGAAAATAGACTGGAGGATTGGCTGTTCTGAGTGGACAGACTGGAGGATTGGCTATTCTGAGTGGACAGACTGAAGGATTGGCTATTCTGAGTGGACAGACTGAGGATTGGCTATTCTGAGTGGACAGACTGGAGGACTGGCTATTCTGAGTGGACAGACTGCAATTACAGTTATTGTTATTCTAATCATTCAGGGCCTTAACCCGTAGGGGCTCATACAGAGCCTGGGGAATGATGTTAGGTAATGACATTTGATCTAAAGAAGAGAAGGGTGGCTCCAATTCCCTGGATCAGAAGACCTTCATTGGCATCAAGGCGCCTCTCTGTTTACTGTAAAGAAAACGTTCATTATACCCTGCTTATAAACTATGTTTAAGAAACACAATGTAAACATTCAGGGTTTGAAAAAAACATATAATAAACATTCTGTGTGAAAAAATATAAACATTCAGTGTTTGATAAAACATATATACATTCTGTGTGGGGAAAATATATAAACATACAGGTTTTCAAAAACATATAAACATTCTATGTGAAAAATATAAACATTCATTGTCTGGAAAAAACATATAAACATTATGTGTGAAAAATATATAAACATTCAGTGTTTGAAAAAAAACATATAAACATTCTGTGGAAAACATATAAGCATTCAGTATTATAAAACGTATAAACATTTTGTGTTTAAGTCAAACATATAAACATTCTGCATTAAGCAACATAAACATTGCCTGTTTAAACAAAAAAAATCTTAAAAGGTATTTATATATACCGAAAAAAATGTTAGTATTCCGCATTTAAATAAACAGCATAAACATTCTGGGTTTAAAAAAACATATAAACATTTAGCCTTTTAATAACTATTTAAACATTCCGTGTTTAAAAGAAAAATATGAACATTCTGCGTTAAAACATATAAAAATTCTGCGTTGAAACATAAACATTCTGTATGTAAACATTAACATATAAACATTTCTTGGGTAAACAGAAACACATACACATTGTGTAAACAGAAACATATGAACATTCCGGGTTTTTTTTAAAGAAAACGCCTAAACATTCAGTTTTTAAAGAATATACATAAACATTTTGTGTTTAAATACAAACATATAAACACTCGCTCTTAAGTGAAATCATATAAACATTCGAGATAAAAAAAACACAGACCTTCCCTGTTTGAACAAACACATATAAACATTCTGTGTTTGCATACAAACATTTCCTAAGAGTCTTTGGAACCATATATGACAATGGTAATATTTTATTTATGTTTAATCTACTTTGCATTTTTCAGTGACTGTTTTCTGTGTGTGTGTGTGTGTGTGTGCGTGTGTGTGTGTGTGTGTGAGTGTGTGTTTGTGTGTGTGTGTTACCATTTTGTCCTAGGCACGTGTGTGTGTGTGTGTTTGCATGTGTGTGTGTTAGTTACCATTTTGTCCTAGGCACATGTCGATTAGACACTAGGCCTGTTGTATGTATATGTGTGTGTGTGTTTGTGTGTGTGTGTGTTTGTGTGTGTGTGTGTTTGTGTGTGTGTGTCTAGAAATCACTAGAAACTCCATTACTGAACCTAAATCATTTAGCAGACACTTAGCCCTCACAATTATCTTAGCAAACACTTAACTCTCACAATAATCGCAGCATACACTTAACCCCCTCACAATAATCGTAGCAAAGACTTAACCTCACAATAATCGCAACAAACACTTAACCCCTTCCAAAAATCCTAGCAAACACTTAACCCTAACAATAATAGCAGCAAACACATAACCCCCTACAATAATCGAAGCAAACACACTTAACCCCTTACAATAATCGCAGCAAACCCTTAGCCCCTCACAATAATCGCAGCAAACACTTAACCCTCACAATAATCGTAGCAAACACTTAACCCTCACAATAATCGTAGCAAACACTTAACCCTCACAATAATCGCAACAAACACTTAACCCTCCCAATAATCGCAACAAACACTTAACCCTCACAATAATCGCAACAAACACTTAACCCTCACAATAATCGCAACAAACACTTAACCCTCACAATAATCGCAACAAACACTTAACCCTCACAATAATCGCAACAAACATTTAACCCTCCCAATAATCGCAACAAACACTTAACCCTCACAATAATCGCAACAAACACTTAACCCTCACAATAATCGCAACAAACACTTAACCCTCCCAATAATCGCAACAAACACTTAACCCTCACAATAATCGCAACAAACACTTAACCCTCACAATAATCCAACAAACACTTAACCCTCCCAATAATCGCAACAAACACTTAACTCTCACAATAATCGTCAACAAACAATTAACCCTCACAATAATCGCAACAAACACTTAACCCTCCCAATAATCGCAACAAACACTTAACCCTCACAATAATCGCAACAAACACTTAACCCTCACAATAATCGCAACAAACACTTAACCCTCACAATAATCGCAACAAACACTTAACCCTCACAATAATCGCAACAAACACTTAACCCTCCCAATAATCGCAACAAACACTTAACCCTCACAATAATCGCAACAAACACTTAACCCTCACAATAATCGCAACAAACACTTAACCCTCACAATAATCGCCCATAGCCCACACAAATAACATAAACACACCAATCAACACATGAAACCATCCAGTAATTTTCGTACAAACAAACGGAAAAAAACCTGGAATGCAGTGTCTATTCTATTTCGCAAACGTCAATGAAAGCCGATAACGGTGCCAATGCAACATGAAGAGCACTTCGCTGGTAAAAGGCAGAAATTTTATTTGCACCGTCAGAGACTAAATCAACACAGGCAGAACCCAACAAAATGTTCACCTTGCTTCACTCTTGATTAAAAAACCACGCGAGACATTTTGGGGTATAGAGGGGAAATGGAAAATAAATAATATAAACATTTCATATTTTTATTCGGATTGAATGTTTAACTTACTTAATGCAACATCATAGGAACGTTCCAGTCAAGTGAAACCATTTACATTATTATACTCCGGAAATTTCTCCAAAATATATAATTTTGATTAAATATTATTATATATATATATATATATATATATATATATATATATATATATATATATATATATATATATATATATATATATATATATATATATATATATATATAAAGTGAGAGAGAGAGATTCGCACCCACTGCAATGTAATCCGACGCAATGAAAGCTACAATAACATTGTTTTTACTAGATACCCTGGAGAGGGTGCCATGACCCACTATGCTAAAAAGGAATTAGACACTCATGCTGCGTCTGAGTATCTTAACTTAAAGACGTTTCTCTAACCAGTGGAACTAGATCTAGCTCTACTCTAAGTGCCTCCCACCCTCCTGTGCCCTGACATCAACTGCTGCACCTTATGTGTCTCTAGTAAATAAGAACCCCTTTTCCTGCCTGTGTTTCAGATTCGTGAAGACTAAGTACAGAACACCGGCTACCAGGCAGAGGGACTGATTACCTCAATTTTCACTGTCTTTTGAGTATAATAGTTCTGTAAGGCTGAGGGACCGATTACCTCATCTTCTATTGGTGTCGAATGTCATCTCTGTACTGAACTGCTGAAGCCACAGGTTCGTGAAACGTCTTGAGATAATGATACCCAGATGTCGCATCTCTGTTGAATTCCTCACCTCGTGGGTACCGTATAGTATTAGGTATTTATTGATTAACTATGTTAACCTCTTGACCTATGCAGCGCTGTGTAACCCATAGGGGTTTAGCCCTTTTTGTTAAACATGTTGATTATAACAGAAATAATAATAATAACCACCATAACAATAAATAATAATATAATAATAATAATAATAATAATAATAATAATAATAATAATAATATAATAATAATAATAATAATAATAATAATAATAATAATAATAATAATAATAATAATAATAATAATATATAATATAATAATAATAATAATAATAATAATAATAATAATAATAATAATAATAATAATAATAATATTATTATTATTATTATTATTATTATTATTTCGATGTAATTCATCAGAGTTATTCATTTTCCATTACCTGTTCATTCGTTCTTACTACCTGCTGGGCAAGAGAGGCACCTCGTGCATTTGCAACAACAAAACGACCAAACCTTCCGTGTACATACAATGAGAGATAGTCACAGTGTGGGTACGGTGAAAGATAAGTTAGTTTATTAGGTTTCAAGCCTATCGACTTCACCAGGAACATTAAGGTTGCATGCCACCCGTACCTTACATGTATATAGGTGATTTTACCAAACTCTCGGTATATATTAAAATAAGTGGAGATATATACACCTCTCTGTGTATGTATAAATGCTCTGTCAAACACTGAGAGATTCACCTGTGTGTGTTATATCCCTGACGGACATTATCAGGAGCCTTCGCTTGCAGTGTGACATCCGTCAGCACGTCAGTCCTGACGTCCAGTGGACGGTGCCTCCTGTCCAAGCTGAATTCTACTGTCAACGTCGCTGGAAACCCCCGGTCATCCTTCACAATATTAAGTTAGTGGTCCAGTGGACCTGCCAGTCACTAGCAAGACGACTCTCCCATACGTTACCTTCATAATAATAATAATAATAATAATAATAATAATAATAATAATAATAATAATAATAATAATAATAATAATAATAATAATAATAGCATTTATAATGAAGCATATAAGTGAACATTGTTTACATACGCGTAAAGGGGTTTTCGTTGCATTTATAGATTTTGAAAAAAAAGGCTTATGATAGTGTGAATAGGGTAGCAATGCGGCAAATGTTGCAGGTGTATAAAACAGGTTGAAGGTTACTGAAATCAGCTAAGACTTTTTACGAGTATGGTGGGCTCAAATTAGAGTATAGGAGGGAGGAAGATTATTTCCCAGTAAAAGAAGGCCTTAGTCAGGGAGGCGTGATGTCACCGTTGTTGTTCAATATATTTATAGATGGAGTTGTAAGAGAAGTGAATGCTCGGGTGTTGGCAAGAGGTGTGGAATTTAAAGATAAAGAATCTGAAAAAAGTGGGAGTTATCACAGTTGCTCTTTTGCTGATGACACTGTGCTTTTGGGAGATTCTGAAGAGAAGTTGCAAAAGTTGGTGGACGAATTTGGGAGGTTATGTAAAAAAGAAGCAAGGTAATGAATGAGGATAACAAAAAAAAATTAGGTTATGAAAGATTGGATATTAGGTTCGAGAGAGTATGGAGGAAGTTACTGTTTTCATGTATTTGGGAGTGGACTTGTCAACAGATGGGTCTATGAAAGACAAGGTAAGCCACAGAATCAGTGAGAGAGAAAAAGTCAGTGTTGCACTGAGGAGTCTGTGGATACAAAGAAAGTTATCCATGGAATCAAAGAAGGTAATGTATGAGAGTATAGTGGTATCAATGCTCTTAT